>JAODPA010138202.1:0-16128 GCA_025585075.1 Nepenthes mirabilis
TATTCATCCAAAAAAATTATATTTGTAAAAAAATTACAATCTAGCTTGAATTAGGTTCGACCGGTCAATTTTATCCTCAAACATACTCACCTCAAAAAATTAAACACCAAGATTTTTTTAATTATATCTGTTCATAAGACTCATAAATCTTGACTAAACCTTATAAAACTTAAGTTTTGATATGTATCTAGTTTTGATTAGGTCTAATTACTGTAACTTAGAATTTTTAAGTGCTTATTCTTAATTTCTATATGCAGAAGGTAAGTAACAGCAAATGAGCAATAAGCTAACCAGACGAGATCAAATAACTTACTGAGTCAACTTCACACGACTCGTCTTTGGTCCAATCTGCATGCTGGATCTTTCAATCCGAACCAGATGTGGATGGAACCATCCAAAGTGAAGCCAATATCATGCTGCAGAGACAAGAACAAGAAACCATAGATATAATAGAAAGAACAAACTGAAGAACAACTAGGCCTTTTTATCTTTTCTTTAAAAAAAAAAAATCAGATGATAAAATCCCAGCTCTCATCTGTTGAAATCTCTGAAGAACTTGCAGAAATCTCAATATCAGATCATTTTAACTAGATCACATATCAACAACCACAATTTCTACCACTTAAAGATGATGGAAGTCAACGGGAGAGGGGGCGGGGAGACAAATGCATTGAGAAGAAGATCATGACCAAGGCCCTTCCAGACGTCCTATTCTTAGGGCACAGTAGCTTAAACTAGGACCATAGCTCATAAGCACACCTTATGAATGACACAAAATTCAATTGAATAGTAGTAGACAAGAATCATAATTACAGTGCAGTTAGTGAATATACCAAAAAAAATAAAGCATTAGCATTTGAACATGCTATATGGAAAGAATGCCTTCAACATATGACTATACAAATATATGACTTTGCTGTAGCAAAGATTCATCTTACCCAGGGAAAAAGAGGGTTAAAACATATTATTAGGGCAAGCCCCTTGGAATATGGTGAAAGCTACAATAGAAATGGTCTCAGGTCCCTTTGGAAGGGTACCAATATCTTAGATGAGGGTATGAATACTCGTACTTCAATGAATGAGTATTGTAGAGTTGGCTACAAGACTTGCTTAAAGATTGTCCTTCGGTCCCACAGGGATTCGCTAAACTAGAAGTTCTAGAGTAATGGCTTCATTTAAATTTCTGGCAGTCTAATAACAGATGAAAAAAATCCTCTTATTATTCTATTCCTGATGCCTACAAAGTAATCCTTGTAATGCTTGAATTGACTCAAGGGGTGGGTAAAAGAAAATACAAACAAGATCCATTGTGATCGTGACCGGCCAATATATTCTTCTTGCTTCTATTCTCTTTCTGAGGATATACGTCAGGTATCCGACACCAGATAACTATTGCAATAACAACAATAATCTGAGATATGGCAATTCTGTAAAAATAAAAGATAAACGGCATCGATGAGGTATCAACACAACAGGCAGCAAACCTCAGAATGCACAGAGCAGAGTATAGAATTGTTTTCTCCCCCCTAATATGCTATTGGCTGCCGTTATGCCAATGATACTGGTGTAGTAGTATCAGAAGATACCAACATTCCAGGGTTTGAAACATAGGCAAAAATGTCCCGGACAATATACAGCTAAAGAAATCTAACCAGATGATGAGATCCTAACATGGCAGCTGCTCACCAAAGTTCAAAAACAAATCAAACACAATGTTAAAGTTAAATAACACTCAGTTAAGTATGCGACTTCCACTTCAGAAAGTAGAAAGCATTTACTACGATTCCCAAAAATCCTATTCAAAGTGTATAAACAAAATATAACCTGAATCACATGACATTTCAGTCCAATAATCTCCTACTGCCCTTTGGAACCTTCAACAAAATAATGAACCAAGATTCATTATTAACAAACCTAGTGTATTTATACTGGCAAAATGTGATGTTTACAATATTGTGGAACAGCATTGTTTCTAGTAATGGAGCCAAAAGGTGGAAAAGAAGAGCTGTACAAGACCTCATCGTATGCATCTAGGAAACATCAAAGTCAAGGATAACATTTCATTTCGAAAATGCTAGCTAATCCCAAAAACCTGACAGCTAGGCACCTTCACTTCTACTATATGTGGACTAGGTAACACAACCCTAAGAACCAGCGTGATTTCCTTTATGAACCAAACCAAACTGATCCATTGTTCTTTTTTCTCCCTGCTGCTGTGTCGTGGGTTCTGCTGATTGTCCTGCTACTTTCTCCAGCTCTTTTTCCATGGCAATGTGAATCTCGCGACATTCAGCAGTACAAAATGCTTGCAAGTTGCTGCATTGAATTAAGATCGTGTTACTCTCTTAAAAATCGAATAACAGGATATGAAAATCTAGACATGGAAATTTTCCATAGCAGAACCTTTATTGCATTCTTCACAGAAACTAAATAACTTGGTTGAACTTGAAAATCTTCTGTAATGAAGGTTCAAGGTGCAACATGTGAAATGCTACGAGTAACACAAATTTCATGTACAATATGTTGGCCCAAGATAGCGAGCTGCATAAACACAACATTGATAGCAGGGCCAACTTGTTTGAGCAATACCTTACCTGTTTATGTAAGCACCAAACGCAAAAGGTAGTCCTTGTGAAACCTAGTAGCTTCATACAGATGATTTAACCCCCAAAAAATGCAGTAAAATTATGCTGTAATTGAAAGAGATGCATCATGCACAACATAATCCTGTAGGAAAATAATGCAACTACAATACCACTATAAATTAGATTTGGTTGTGATTATGTTGGGCATCCACTGAAGCTGTCATTAGGATCATCTGATCTTAGCCGCTGCCATTTGGCAGGAAGGAAAGATGGCAAATGGAATCCTACAATATTATTAAGGATCAGAATTCAAATTGTAGAAGCACTTCACATTTCGTTTATTCATTTAATTGTTTAACATTTTAGTTGCACAACAGAAATTGCTCAGCTCAAACAAGCATCTGGGTGTAGCTTTGGAAATCATCAAGGGAAGTACAATTTTCTGCTTTCTATTCTCATTGTCTGTTCTCTCAATTTTCATTTACTAAGCTCTTGGATTTTTAAGGTCAACTTAGTCTCACTTTGATCGTCTTAAAATTTGAGTGAGTTGATCTAATCTCCAACCAAGGCATGTGGTAACAAAGTTGACTCAGGTCTGGTAGAAATATCTCCAGTATATATATATCTCAAGAATCAAACCAAATCACATTCGGCCTCTTCCCAGGAGGCAACTAACGTTGGGCCATTTCAAGTGAAGGACTTGGCGATTCCTGAGAAATGACCAATGCCCATATTTGGCTGCAGTGCTGCACCAATTTGGTGTTATTCGGGAAATTCTCATGCTTTCAAAATCTCTCAAGGTTGTGGGATCAAAAATTCTGTAATGGTACTTGTTAAAATCCCTTCACAAGGAAATTAGTACTGATGTAATGTACCAAAAAAAAAAAAAAAAAACAAAAACAAAGGCCCATTCCAAAATATGTGATGAGAAAGCTATTACGATATACTAGTGATAAATTTGTAAATTTTCTTTCAATTCCCATGAATTAAAGTTGTTCAACCAAGCTTGTAACACCCGATTCCCTATTTAATTGATTTGACATTATCAGTTATTTTGGATATATTGAAAATAATTGTGTAATGTAAATTTGAAGTAAATTTGGAAAAGGAAGCAATTCTGACGCTTGAGGCATGCTCAACGCACACTCATATGCACCTTTGGCAAATTGGGCACACTTGAGGAGCACCTCTAGATCGCTCAAGCGGGATTCAGGCAGATTGGCTTGCACCTGATGAGAATCCGAGGCGGCGCTCAAGTGTGATTTTGGCAGATTGCTTGTATTCAATGATCGTCTGAGGCGGTGCTCATGCGCCAGTTCGTCTATATTAGAAGATGCACATTGTTTCGGGCATTTCATGTGGGAAGGAAATGAAGGAGAGAGAAAGAGAAGAGAAGGCAGACATAAGAAGAAAAGAAAATGGATCTTAGAGCATCTTTTGGTCAAATTTGTCAGATTATAGGTTAATACAAATATCCTTAAACTCTATCATTGGTCTATTTCCGTTTCCGTTTAGTTTTGCTTGCATTTAGTGGTTTTATTATACATGCATGTCATTTTACTCACCCCCATTTCAATTCCTCATACATGCATGTAGTTTTATTGGATGTCTTGGGGCTTAGTTTCGATTTTGTCAATATTTGAGGATTTTGTTTGCTTTGTAAAAAAATGGGTAAATATTTTGAGATGTTATGTTTATGTGTAAGAATATTTGTAAAGGAAAAGTCACAAAAACTTGCATATGGGCATGCAAGTGGTACTCAATGTATGTGTTTCGCGGCTCTATTTTGCATTTGTTTTGATATTTGTACTTTCCTCCGGGGTAAAAAGTCTTGTGTTTGTACTTCATGGAGTTGAAACTTTGTACTTTTCCGCAAAATAGGAAAAATTTTGGACTTTGATATAGAGACTCTCCCCAATTTGAATTTTATGAGAATCATCGTAAGAAATTAAATGGAACTAATATATTCGGACGTCCTAATATAATCAGACAGATTTAAAAATTGCATTTATTATCCACGGATGGCGAAAAAAAATAGCATTTGTTCCCATCTACAAGGGAGAATATGAGGACAGCCCACCCATGGGTCAAATAATACTGATTTGGCCCAAAGTTACCGAAAATATGTGTAATCCTTCCTCAAAGTTGATCTTTTGATATTTGGTTCTCTAATTTGAACATGTTTTAGATTTTCGATATTTTTACCTGCATTTGATTTGGATACTTGAGGCTTTGATTTGAGATTTGCAGGTTTCGATTGCCGTTTGGATTTAGATATCAAATTTGGTTGGTATCGTACATTTGGACATTTTGACATCTGCTTTTGGATTATAGACTTTGCATACAAGACCATATTTGGACATTTGCTAATTTGTCATACTCGGTTCTTATGGAATTTATATCTATTTATCGATTTGCCTCATTCGCTCTGATTATGGACGTATTGTTTTGCTATATACGTATAATGATACTTACTGAGGATTTGGCACACGTTTTTATTGTTTCTGACCATTCTAGATTAGAGGGCTACGGATATCTTACAAGAAGCTCAAATGCGAATGTTGGTAGAGATTTTGTTTATGTTTTGTGAGTATTAGTTTTGTAGATGGATTGTATTTGTATTGGATGTATTTTAGCATTGAGGGAATAATGGATAGATTGATATTAATATATTTTAGTGTTAAGGAGTCAGGGCTTGGATTATCTTGTTATTTAGTTATTGTGGTGTTTGGTTTATGTTAGATCGATTGCGTGATTTGTATTGTTGGTTTGTCACTTTTTCCTTATGGACATTTTGAGCAAGTTGTGTAAGTTTTATTGTCTGGACAAGTAGTTCAAAACAATTATGTGATTGATGATATTATTGTTAATTATAACTGTTATTGTTGGTATCACATGAATGTTTTGTCAGGTCCGGCCCTGATTTGGCTATCGTATTTAGATGTGTTTTGGAGGAAAATTTATTTTGTGGATTTATAAATTTATGGATTTTTATTTATATTGCTTGCTTTGGTTTGGGTCCGTGACAAAGCTTGAATATAGGAATTGAACAAAAACACATACTGCGTACAAGCATAAAGATTCTTCCAATTCAGGACTGGAATTCCTAGGAATTCCAATTCACACAACTTCTACTAATTTAATGCAACAGATGCCTAAGAGGGTAGGCTATGGGTAACATCTACCTCCATTCTCAAGACATATCAAAGAGAAATCACTGAAACATCAAAATCCTGGAATTCCGATTCCCATATATTTAACTAATCCATTGCAACAGATGCCTATGAAGGGTGGACTACAGGTAACATTTGCCTCCACTCAGCTCAAGCCAGTTCAAGGAGAAATCTCTAATATGGCAAAACTAAGAGACATCATAGCTGGGATCAATTTTCAGAAAATCAAATTGCAAACCAAGGTATTGCATCCATCACTAGCAGTAAACTAACCAAGACACTTCTGCTAATACCTGGCAAAAAGGGGAACAAAGGCATTTCTTCTACTGTCACGAAATTTCCTTCTTTACTAGACAATAATGAGGTATTTCAACCAGTCAAAGCCCCACCCACCTTCCAAGAATCAAAAAACGAAAAAGCCATTAGGTCTTAGTCCTTGGGCATATCTAATAATACATGGTTCTTGCATATGGGGAAGGAATGCTTCCCAGTGGCATCCATCCTATATGAATATGAGGAACTTTCAAATTCAGTCTAATAAGGATGGCATAATGTGCGTATGTGGCTGCCCGGAAATTCCATTTGGAGAGACCCTTTTTCTCATTTCATGTTTGAGTGAAAACCTTTAGGCAAATTATAGTGTATTAGAGTAGCAACGTAAGTTTGAATTATTGAAGCACATGGGTTGCCTAAGGAGTATGCAACGAGTTGTGTGCCTGAGGAGGTCTAACCCAAATCCCTTCATCAACATGCCTACTACATATTGTTGAGCTAAATGAGACCACTAAATGACAAAAAAAACAAGCTACGTGCATTATAAGACCCAATATCAACCCCATTCTATGCCCAATTGAGTTGATAAGAAAGGAAAACAATTAAAAATTTGCATCAACTACAAACAAATTAATAATCCCAAAATCAAGGATAAAGTTCCTATCCTTCGTAGAAAATCTTCTTAGTACTTCGTCTTCAGGTGGACCATATATCATCAAATTAGAATTCACATCCCCCATCCTTCCAGCATTTCCGAACAAAACTTTGGAACCCATGACGCGAGCTATGAGTTCTGAGTCATACCCTCTGGTCTTGTCAATGCACAATCCATGTTCCAAAGCTTTATGAATGACGTTTTCAAGCTCTATCGTAGAGAAGTTTTACCAATGTTGGCATTGCCACCTTCAACCCATATTGGAGTGACCACATTACTCAGCATTTGTCCTTTATGACAAATTAGGAGTTTTATTTTTAGGGAGAGTCAATTGCTGGTACCCAAATCATATAATTTGAATTGCAGGGATCTGAACAGATCAAAAAGCAAAATAAAAAAGGGCCGATAACCCAAAGACCGAAGAAGTACACTTAAAAGGGTAAAGTTCTTGAAAGTGTGCAACATGAATAGTATAGGTTTCAAAGATTTGCATAAGAAGGATAATTAATGATAAGGACGTAATGCACTTCAAAATGAAGGAAGCAAGGACTTTAGAACAATTTCCCAAGCCAAACTTGAATGAAACCTCTATGCTGGAAGTATGTGCAGTTATTTATGAAACAAAAAAGAAAGCATCAATTACCTGTATTACCAAGCCATCATCCCAAAAAGAACAAAAAAAAAAAAAAAACAGAAGAAATCTTTTGTCAATGTACGAGTTGTTGGTTGTGGTCTATGCATTAGGAAACTAGTAATTTATTTTGGTGGAAAGGTGCTTTGTTCTAGGACAAGCCATTAAATTTCTGAAGGTCCTATTAGAAAATAGGATCTCAACCAAGGCAGTTCCCTAACAGGACTTACCATCAAATTCTAAAGGGGAAAGGCAACATCAGACTGAAACTCTCCACAAATTTCTAGGGGAGAGGTATTTTTCTTAGTTTTATCAACCATATCTAAAGAATTATTCGATAAGATCAAAAAGAATTGTGAAGAAAGCCCTCCTATTCAGCACGTAATTCAAGAAAACAATAGAATTTTACATCTAATCCACATAGCAACAATGGAGAACAAGAAACTGGTAGCTGGAGCTGACTAGCACTTAGGCACAAAATCCTCCATTCATACCCTCTCTAGCTTGGGAAGCACTTGGAGTGAAAGTCACTGCAGAAACAGTGGACAGAACTCTTCTACTGGAATGCAATAAGGAGACTGGAATTAGACAAGGCAATACAGTGTATGTTCGAGGCGTGGAAGGGAAACAATAGCCACCCTTGAGATGTCACATCCACAGCCAAACCAAACACAATTTCTACTGACCTCACCATAAATTCATAGAAGAGATTCCCCTCTTGAATCACAAGCAACTTGAATGTACAAATCATTCCGAATCGCAATAATATTTCGACCCATCAATAAATTTACGGAATGAAAATTACAGAACATATAATACACGTAAAATATATTATCATCTAGATGTAAACAATAAATAACGAAAGTAATAATAACAAAAGTGTAATTTTTGGTACGAAGGAAAACTTCGATAATCACAGCTATTGAGTAAAACCCTCCAACTTTCAACGGTCAGGGAAGATATGCACTATAAAAATCAACCTATAAAAAGGGTGCTACAGACAGGCTAACGTAGCCGACTTTCTCCCCTCTTGAGGTCTCTACAAAGGAACTCTTTGGATTTTTCCACGGCAACGAAACCAAATATCTTACAATCTTCAAGTCAATATTCTCTCACGAATTACTTGAATTGTCGTACACCACTGTAACCTAATTTTTATGCCACCAACATCGCCAATGAAAGTTAACCGGCGGGAAGAGATGTAAATAGCAAAGTAAACGTGGAGAGAAAACTTTGACTAAGAAGCATAACAGTCGAAATTAAGCTTTCTCAAATGAAGCAATGTAAAAAAGATGAAATATTTAAGTTTGCTCTAAAATGGCAGCCAAAATGCTCAAGTAAACAGTTAGAATAAATGAAATAAGATGGCTATATATAGGAGGCTCAAAAACCTAGGTAAAAAATGTGACCGTTGATGAAATACGCGTTGCGGCGCTCGGGTGCGGTTCGAGCACATGGCGGGTGTGCTTAAGGTTTCATGGGATCCATACCCGGGGCTCGAGCGCGAGATCTATTGGATTTGGAGCTCGAGTATGGGTCAAGCAAGCTACAGGAGCATGCTTGCTAGAAACGGGACTCAAGCTCAGGGCGGGTGAGCAGTGGGCACATGCTTACTAGAAACAAGGTTCAAGCGCTGATCAAGCAAGTAGAAGGCGCCATCGTACTGGAAACGTGGCTCAAGCGCACATAGGTGGCAGTAGGTGAGGCCACTCGAGAAAGGCGCTCAGACGCGCTTCAGGCGCATGGCAAGCATGGAAATGGGTAGGGCGCTTCAAGCGATACATTCTTATGTAGATCCTCAGCAGGATACATCCGGTGCAAACAGATAAAATATAGTCACAGAATATGCCAACATATAAATGAACCTAACAATCTCTCCCCTTAGTAATTCCGTGACAAAACCTCATCCAAAAGGTAAAGCAGAATACAAAAGAATCACAAGTTCAGACGTCACCGAGATAGAACCCGTGCACATAAAAATCTACACTTAGTGGACACCAACCACAATACAAATAAAGTACATAAAATATATAAGAGATTTGACGTGCCAAAATGATAGCTATTGTGCTTGTTCAACTATGGTTAGTACAAGAATAGAGAAATACACGGGGCACAAATAGATAACAACTAAGGTGACTGGAACAGGAAGCAGATAGCAGAATCAGTAAACAGAGAACAAAATTTGAGAACATAAACGATAACATGAAGCAAAGAGTAAACATAAACAGAAACACAAGTCTCCCCCTATCAAAAACAACGGATCACAACAATCTCCTAAACAAAATCAAACACTCCCCCTGAATAAAACAATCCCATAAATAAGGTGTGACTCCCCCTAACAAAGACATCCCCCCATTTTGTCACGCAGGGCCAAAGAGGAGGCATCACTCTGAGTTAGAAGAATCGCTGAAAAATGGCCGAACTGAATAATGACGAGCAAACTGCCACCGCAAACGAACGAGCTCATCCTCTTGAGTAGCCAAACGAGAATCAAGGCACTCAAAACTGGCAAGGATATCGGGCCGCAGCAAAGTGTGAAGCATAGAGGTGCTCCTGAAAAGAATAGAGCCACTTAAACAAATCGAGAAGCCAAAAAATCTGACCCATCAGTGCAGAAGAGGATGAAATGGAGTGCTGGAAAGGAGCGGACAGACTAGGACACAAGGGGTCAGGGTAGGACGAGGCGGAGCAAGATGGGTCACCCTCGGTCGGGAAAGGGGAAACCTTAAGGAGGGGCTCATTGAGAGGTTCAACGGGATCCAGGGAGAAGCGATGAGTGTGCGACCAGCTTTGGGCAAATGTAATAGAGGTAATGGGCCGCACAAGAGGCAGATGTGAAAGATTAGGAAATGAGAGTCCTAAACCCTCAACTAGTCGTTGAATTAGACAACCATGGGAAAAGTTGTCATTCTTTTTGGACTCACAATGAGTTAGGATAGGATGATAGGTCAATGGGCCACCTACTCAAGAAAGTATAAAAAAATAAAGCCTTATCAAGGGGGATAGAGGAAAAGTGAGTGACCGGAAAAATATTTGTGAGCATAATCCGACTCATAGCCATCCTCCTAGGAGAGAGATGCTTGATTTTAAAGGATCGCCCATTCTATTCCATGGGAGAGACATGAAGAAAAGAGGTGATCTCATGGGGGTGTGGCATGGAACGCGGGTTGTAAGTGTAGTAAGGATTTTCCACTCGAGGAAGATTGAGAACCTGAGCAATCACGTTCAGGATAATTCGAAAGTGACACCCCCGCAAAACAGTAGAAAATGAACGAGTATGATAATCGTGAATATTAGAATAGAATTCTTGAACTAAAAGGACAGAAAATGAAGTAGAAAGTGGGCGAATTTCGGCCATGAACAGTGCCGCTACCATTAATGGTGAAATGGGGCTCAATAAAATGAAGAAACCAAAGAAAAGGAGAGATTATCTTGAAAAACACCCAAGATTGAGGAGAGGTGATGCGGATTTAGAGGATTTTGGGAGTGAGAGGAGGTAGAGGGAGAGAAATCGTGCGGAGAGAGAGAGACAGAGAGAAAAGTGCGGCAAGGGTTTCATGAGCACGTTGTGCGCTTGAAGATAAAGAGGAGGCAAGTTGGGGCGCTCGAGCATCACTAAGTTACGCGGTGGGTGGTGCACGTCTGGACTTGGAGCTTGAGCGCCAAGCAAGTGCCAGGCGGGCACATTGCATTTTTCTCTCGCTCTTTTTTTTTAGAAAAAAAATGCAATGCAAGTCATTCTGCGAGAGGAGAACAAATACCGATGGCCGTTCTTAAAAATTCAAAACGCACACCATTTAAGGGTTTAGTGAGAATATCGGCCAGTTGATTCTTGGATGGACTATGTTCAAAGGATACGACTTGAGTTTCAACGAGTTCACGAATGAAATAGTGTCTAATTTCAATATGTTTAGTTCGGGAGTGCTAAACAGGATTTTTAAAATATTAATGGCACTGGTATTATCACAATAAATGGTCATAGTGTCCTGGACAATACTGAATCGAGAAGCATTTGTTTCATCTACAAGAGTTGCGTGCAGTAGCTGCCAACGACAATGTATCCAGCTTCTGCAATAGACAAAGAGATGTAATTTTGTTTCTTACTCATCGAGGCTACCAAATTAGAGCCGATATAGAAACATCCACTGGATGTGCTTTTACGATCATAAGCATTTCCAACCCAATCAGCATCAGAATATCCAGCCAAGACACAATTTGAGTCTTTGGAATATCTCATAATCCGATGTCACATTAACATAGCGAACGATACATTTAACGACACTTAAATGGGATTCTTTTAGATCGGAATTATATCAGGCACAGACACCGATACTAAATGCAATGTCGGGTCAGCTAGCCATTAAGTACAAGAGACTGTCGATCATATTTCTATAGAGAGTCTGATCGACATTATTTTTTGCTGGATTACGATCTAATTTAGAGAAAGTGCTCATGGGTGTCTGAGTATGTTTGGTGTTATTAAGACTGAAAAGTTTTGCAAGGTCCTTGGCATATTTGGCTTGAGAGATGAAAAAACCGTGAGAGAGTTGCTTAATGTGCAGGCCAAGAAAGTATATAAGTTCTCCTACCATACTCATTTCGAATTCAGAGGCCATGCAATTGAATGAGCATGGAAGTCAACGATAGTACCAAAGATAATGTCATCAACATAAATTTGGGTAACCAGCATACATTTTTCGATCGTTTTCACAAATAAGATTTTATCAACCTTGCCCAGAACAAACCCATATTCACTAAGGTATGAGATGAGATGCTCGTACGAAGCTCTAAGAGCTTGCTTAATACCATATAAAGCCTTTTTAAGTTTGTACACAAGGTCTGAAAAAGCAGGATCCACAAATCCCTTTTGTTGTTCAACAAAGACTTCCTCTTGAATGATATCATTCAGGAAGACACTTTGAATATCAATTTGACAGAGCTTAAAACCTATGGTACAAACAATGGACAAGAAGATTCTAACAGATACAAGGCGAGACACTAGAGCAAAAGTCTCGTCGTAATCAATGTCCTCCACTTGTGTGTATCCTTAAGCAACAAGTCGAACTTTATTATGGATAATATTTTTATTTTCATCAATTTTATTTTAAAAGATCCACTTGGTCCCAATGACATTGGTATGTTTGGGTCGATGAGCCAAGGACCACACATCATTTCTAACAAATTGGTTTAATTCCTCATGCATAGCATTGATCTAGAATTCATCCGTCAGGGCCTCTTCAACCTTTTTCGGTACTAATTGAGATACATAATAAGTATACACGAGTATGTTTAGAACACGGTAACGCAATCTCATACTCTTAGATCACCGAGAATGAAGTCTTTTGGATGATTTAATTTAACTCTGGCTGAAGGTTCCTTAGTAGGGACGGCAATCGGCATCTCTCTTGGAATATCAGGCGAGGCTAAAACTAGAGGAAACTCAGTTTGATCACCTCTTTTATCGGGGCAATCACTGGTTTCAGGTTGTTCATTGAAAACATCATCCACAACGACGTTGATTGACTCCATAATAATTTGAGTGCGAAAATTGTATACCCGATAGACTCTACTATTAAAGGAATATCCTAAGAATATCCATTCATCGTTTCTAGAGTCAAACTTACCTAGATTTTCTCTTTCACGTAAAATGAAAAATTTACTGCCAAAAATATGAAAATATTTCACGTTCGATTTCTTGCCTCTTCAAAGTTCATAGGATGTTTGATCCATTCTGGGTCTTATGTAGATCTAGTTAATTATGTGGCAAGCAGTGCTTACAGCTTTGCCCCAAAAGTGCATGGCGGCATTTTTACTTTCCATCATTATTCTAACTATTTTTTAAATAACCCTATTTTTCCGTTCCACAATCCCATTTTGTTGTAGAGTGATAGGAGTAGAGAATTCATGTTAAGTTCCTTCTTCACTACAGAAATTTTCGAAGCTTGAATTTTCGAGCTCCTTTTCGTGATTATTACGTATTCTCACAATAGAAATGCCTTTTTCATTTATGAGTTTTTTACATAAAATTATAACGTGATCAAAGGTGTCGGATTTTTCTCTAATAAAGTTTATCCATGAATATCTAGAAAGATCATGTACGACTACAAAGATATATTTTTTACCTCCAAGACTCTCGATTCTAAATGGCCCCATAAGATCCATATGGATCAGCCTAAGGGGACGCAAGTGTAAATATCACCTAAAGAGAAATGACAAATTCTAGTTTGTTTACAAAGTTGGCAAGGACCACACACACAGTGTTTGACATTATTGAATAATTTTGGAAGGCCCTCAACACAATTTTTCTTTGAAATTTTGCCTAAAGTTTTAAAATTCAAATGACCAAGACATTGATGCCGCAATTCCACATACTCGACTTTAGCGGGATGGCATCCCAAGACAGGACCAGGCTCCATCCCGTAGAGATTATCGGAAGTTCTCCTACCTTCCAGCACAATAGAACCTTTTGTGTCATATATACAATATTTTTCTTGAAAGAATCTTACCTCAAAATTTTCATCACAGAGTTAGCTAATACTCAGGATGTTAGACTTAAGCCCGGATACGTAAAGGATAAGACGACTTAGAGAGCCAAGAAATACTAATCGGGCCTTTGCCAAAGATGGGAGCCTTCGCTCCATCAGCAAAGACAATTGTCCCATCAGGATGGTCAGTTAGAGATGAAAACATGGCTTTATTGCCGCACATATGTCTGGAGTATCTACCGTCTAGATACTACAATGAATGATTTTGAGCTTTTAGGGCAATGTGACCAACTTTACAGGAATAAATTTTGGAGACTTGTTTTAAATAGCTCTTTTTTATCAATATTTTTTTTCCCGAATTTACCTTCTGACCTAGTCTTTTCGCTTAGTCATTTTGCTGTAGAATATGGTTAATCAAGTTTTTTATTTTCGCCAATTGCCTTTAATTGTACAACAGATTGATAGTGTGACAGTGGGAACGTATGTGCCCAATTTATGCACATGCATGACGGGTAGGCACAAACTTAGGGACAGTATTGGGTTTTCTAGATTCATTTCAAAAGTGAGTATTAGACCCAATTGTTTGAGAGGTTCTAGCAGGTTTATTCACAGTAGCTTTATTCTTTGGCTTGGGCATGAAGTTTGAATTAATTTGGTTCTCCACATTTTTAGGCATTGATTTAGAAGTTTTTGAGGTACCGATGTTTTTGTGGCGAGAACAAAAATTGATTTAGAACGTTTACCCTTTTTAGAAGCGTTCTCAATATAACCTAAGCCCTTTTTGTTTTCTACAAATGTTCCCAATCCCAACATAAGATCTACCTTTTGAGTTCTGTTTGAGAATTTTTTTAATATCATTATTGGCATTTTCTAGCTCCAATTCTAAGAATTTTATTTTGGCAATTAAGGACCCATTTAATATTTCCAGTTTGCGATGTTCAGCAATGAACCATTCCAATTTTGTTGTGAGTTCTGCCTTAACTTTTTAGATTCAATTAATTTTTCATTAAGAGATTTATTAGTTTTCTTTACTTTTAGGCATTTCCTAAACAGTTTGTCATGGGCCTTTTGAAAACCATCAAATTCATTGTCAGATTCCTCACAGGAAGAATCTAATTGTTCTGATTTTGCACTTGTAACTTCATCACCACTAATAATGGAAGTCTTGAAGGCCATATAATTTACTTTTTCCTCTTCAAATGATTTTTCATATTTTTCATCTTCTTCGTCATCTGAGAGGGACACATTTAAGACTTTTCCCTTTTGATGTTTAAAATTGGGGCACTCGGTCCGAATATAACCGAATTCGCAGCATTCATGGCATTGGATTCCTTAAGGTTTCTTATTTTTTGTGTCTGTGTTCTCCTTTTTATCTTTCTTGACTGAGTTATGAAACAAGTTTATTTCCTTGGAAATTCATTTATTATTTTTATTTTTGAAATTTTTTTTAAAATTTTTAACAAACAATGCAAAGTCCTCATCGCTATATGACAATTCAACAGAGTTGCGGTCTATCTGTTCCTTTACAATTTTTAAGGTAATTGATTTGTTCCATTTGAATTGTGGGAGAGTGTGCTCATACGTTTGTAAAGAGCCAACCAGTTCTTCTATTTTTAGTTTATCGAGATATTTGTTTTCCTCAATAGCAATAACCTTCGGTCTAAAACGTTCAGGTAAAGATCACAAGACTTTTTAGACGATTCCATTCTCGAGAATACGTTCTCCTAAATTGAACATAGAATTTACATTGTCATTCTATTTCACATAAAATTCGTCAAAGGTCTCATCATTTTTCATCCGAATTTCCTTAAACCTTATAGTGAGCATTTACAATTTAAAGTTTTTAACCAGTTTAGTTCCTTCGTGGATAAGCTCAAGGATGTCCCACGCCTCATTCAAAGTCTCACATATGGAGATACGCTTAAATTCTTCAGGAGATACAGCCATAAAAATAACGTGCAATTCTTTACTATTCAAATTACATGCATCAAGTTCTTCTTTTGACCATAAGGATAAAACTTTCGGTTCGTCACTCATGGTATTTTTGAGTAGAGTCCACCGAATTTGGGTGCTGGCCCAGACGCGCTCGTCCATTGATTTGAGAAAACGCTCTCATATGAACTTTTCAATACGCGTAATTGCTTCTATCAAAATATGGAGGAACGAACAAAGATTGACTTGTATGCATCTAGATCGAGGTCGTGGATCGGGGGGAGTCTCTATACCAATTGAAGGAAACAAATCGTTCCGAATCACAATAATATTTCGACCCATCAATAAATTTACGGAATAAAAAATATAAAATATATAATACACGTAAAATATA
>JAODPA010138213.1:0-12956 GCA_025585075.1 Nepenthes mirabilis
AAATTTTATCCCGACAACTTAAATACTATACAAAATTTTGGATTTGCATTTGCAGATATTATACAAAATACCAAAGAGGACATTAGAATTTTTTTAATATTTTCGATGGTAATAATCTTATCTTTATGACTTAAATGCATATGATTATAAGATAAATCCAACATATTTTAATGGACTGTCAAAATCCATTATAGTTAATAAAAAATAAAAAAGTCATAACATAACTCAACCTAAGGAAGATGACGTTGAACTTGACTAGGGAATCGGCGTCTCTCATCTCGGTCTAATCGGTCTAATCGGTTCAATTCCGGCATGCCAAGCCCAAACCCTCGATCAAATTGGTTGATCGCTTGCTTGGACCCAAAAATAAACCTTCTACCGATTTATTCCCTCGACCGACTCATCTATGTCAACCGACTGAATGGCAAATCGGACACCGAGAAACAATCAGCATGTCGCTGGTTGCTTAACCGACAGGTACACCACCGTCAAAGCTAAACGTAATGCCTGTGTGGGATCCGATTTGGAAAGATCGTGTGGCTAAACGTTACCGATTCGATTCCTGCTGCCAAGCGACTTGGCCTATCGGGACCATGATCTTTTCAAGTGATGTCATACACTTTGAATTTAGCCCGAGCCCGCAAAACGGGAACGGGGATTCTACGTTACCTCTACAAAAATACAAACATGCAATCTTATAAACAAAAGAAAAAAAAAGCACCAATCCTTTCATGCACCATTCCTTGCCTAACAAGGTAACAAAAATAACCTCAGTGAACCAATCATCCCTTATTTTTGAATATTTACAAAGAAATATTTCATAATTAGTCAATGGGTATCTTAGGATACAAGAAACCCTAGCCCTAGCCCTAGCCCTAGCCCAAAATCTAACGGCTAGCACCTTTTTAGACAGATAAGGCAGGCTGGGAATCATGGCTATTACTAGAGATTTGAAAATTATATATAAATAAAAATACATCAGTAGCAATTCACCTTCATGAACCTAACAATCCTTCTATCTTGCAGCAAATTCTAACTGAGAACTGACAATGAAACTCAACTTTGGACCTCCAAAAATTAAAAAAAAAAAAAAAGGTTACAGCAATGGGAAATCGTTGAAAACCTGGCGTGCTGTATAAACTGAGAAGAAAAAATTGATCAAGAGTCCAAATACGAGCAATTATATCCAAAGGCCTAGTTATATTATGATACATAGAAGTTCAGCATCAGCAAAATGTACCTTCGTCGCCAACTCGTTCTTCTGAAAACGAATCCAACTTCTTCTAGAAAACCCTATATTCTGTAAATATACCCTGTGAAAGGCATCAAAGAAAGTACCGCGTATAAGCAAACCAAATGTACATGTATATATACACACAAAAATGGCCATGGCTGCCTAGCATGACAACCTAGGGCTTTTCCCCAGTATTTTTGGCTCAGCTGCATGAAAATTGTTTAAGTTCCAGTTTATAGCTGCAAATGAACCAAGTCAAGCCGAGCCCAAACATGTACAGGGGTAGCTTGACTGTTTTTATATTAAATACAAGCTTGAGTCTGCACCTAGCCTTATTTTCTTAGATCAAACTTGGCTTGGTAAAACATAGATAGGCTCAAGATTGGTTAGTGGCTTAATTTGTTTACGCATAAACGAGCCAAGCTCAAGTATGAGCTCACCGAGCAAAAGCAAGCTTAGCTTGTTTATCGTGCCAAACTCATAAACAAACTGAAGTCAAACTCTTAATCTGAGTCTATGAACAAAGCTTTGAACAATATCTATATCCCTTAAATAAATCTATTATGAGCCTATAAACTAGTCTGCTCACAAGCACGTAAACCAGCCTAACCAAATTGTTCATCAGTCTGAACGAACTAAGGCCACTTAGGCTCGAGCTTTGCTCATCTATCGAACAAGCTTTGACATTTGGCTCGGGTGCTCTCATTCTTACAAACAAACAAGCTCTAATAAGTCTTTACAAAGCTGAGCCTCCTATCCATCAAAGAGATTGAAAATTTATCTTATTTAAGAAAAAGGAAATATTAAAGGAATACTCTTGGATAACATAACACTTACAATGGAAATATTTAGGAATACTCTCGGATAACATAACACTTACCTATCCATCTATTAATGTGTGGGCTTGGTAGAATGGACGGATAGACGTGATGCTACGTTACTTAAAGGTGTCGCCTAATGCCACCGCTAGGACAAATAGTACAACAATTGCAGGCACCTAATTCTCCAATTAGATAGCAACACAAAGCTCTCTCAACTATCCCAAGCTACAATGACAAGGCCTTAGGTATCACCAAGTTTGATCGACTATACGAATCTAGTTTTCTGATTTTATTCGATTTAATACAATATTTTCTGAAAACACGAACAATTTTAAATTATTTTTATCATTTCACTCTAAATTTTTCTCAGTCTATCTCTTCATTTTTTGCTCATAGATACTTCATTCAGCCTACATTTCAAGTGTCCAAACTACCTTAAATGTCATTCTCTCATATTATCTTCTCTTAACCACTTATAAATATCACTAGTCGTATTATTTTACAATTGAATTAATTTAAAAAAGACCTAATGTTAGGGAATTATTATTATCTTATCTTTTTATTCTCATGTTTATAACATTTGCTTTTTATAGATATTATTTGATTGCCCAGCATATTGCTCCATGTAGAACAACAGGTCTAATAGATATTCTAAAATAATTTAATTTCAATTTCAAATGTATATTTTGATCATAAAATGCATTCAACACAGTTCTCCATTAACCAAACGTTTGGCCGAAGCTACCGATGTTTTATAGTTTTATCCAATTCCACATAAAGCAAATGCAAGAGAGTAATATGCATCTTAAGGTATAGGAAAAATAAAGAGAGAACAAGATCAAATGAGCAAGTTTACCTCAAGTGATTTCACAAAAGCGATGAAATGGCCATCGAAAGAAAGTCACCATATCTGAGAAAAGTCAATGAACACAACACTACACTAGCTTTTCACCCTGCAACCTTTATTGCGCCCATCTCATCTATTTTAGAGCTCTTGTGCTGTAACAATTTGGCGAAAAATAAGAGGTTTTTAATAATGTATGAATAAAATAGAGCTAGAGCTAATGTCCTCAGATAAAAGTCACAAAAGCAAGCAAAAACTCAAAGAGAATGAATCTAATTATATCATGTAGATCTTACCTTACTCTTTTTGTGTCTATGAATGTCCTTAATATCTTCATCTCCCTCATGCTTCCTCTTCTGTGAACCCAAGAAAAGAGAATAATCAAATAGGGTAAAAATCCCATTAAAAATGGATAAAACATGACATCAATTTGTTCCTTCGCTGTGAATTCATTTACCGTTGCATGTATCGATAGATATGTATCGATATCGGGTCCCCGGATATTCATATCATCCGACAACGTGGCAATATTGTAATATATTTTCATATCGGCGATATATCATGATATATCGATTAATATTCAAAATATTAGTAGATACAGTCCTGTAAATTTATGATTTTAAAAAATTTTGTCCTTATAATATATCCGATATCAGTTTCATTGTCCGATATATCCGATACATATATGGCTACAATTGACATCAATATTTTCATTCATGCTATATAATGAACTCAATAAGCAAATCCTTGGAGTATTCAAAGTTATCAAAACAAAATGAGAAATAGTTGGGGGACAACCTCAAGGATCGAACTCACAATAATCAATCTATTTTTACATGGGCCCATATTAGTGGGGATGAATAAATGGGATGCCAGGTCATTTAAGCATGTCCAAAGAATACCTCTTTAACATCACTCAAATAGAATTATGCAATTCCTCAAACGGAACAACCTGTAACTTAAACTCTTTGCCTTATGAATACCTAATAGAATAAGTTGACAATACCTATCTATGAAGATATCGACGACATATATGTATGAATACTGGAGCCTCCGAATAACGATATTTTCCAATACCACGACAATATCGTGATATGTTTTCACATCGGTGATATTTGGCTAATACAACCAATATATTAATTGATACGATATTATCAATTTATAATTTTTAGAAATTTTTTTCCTTCTGATATATTTGATACCGATAAGTCTTGTCCAATAACGATATG
Source organism: Nepenthes mirabilis (assembly GCA_025585075.1). Lineage (NCBI taxonomy): Eukaryota > Viridiplantae > Streptophyta > Magnoliopsida > Caryophyllales > Nepenthaceae > Nepenthes > Nepenthes mirabilis. The sequence goes on from JAODPA010138213.1 coordinate 4,129, forward strand.
GCCACGACCAATATCGATACCAATATCTTCATCCATAACCCTTCCCAAGAGATTCAAACCAAGCCCTTATCCAGGAGAAAAGCAGCATAATGTATAATCAGATGAAATTTCAGGAAAAGATCAGCCCAACTACAAATTTCAGTCCTCTTGATACGGTTAAACACAGATGAATCAGATGCAGAAGATTTAAGATGTATAAACCTTTTCATGATGCTTCTTAGAATGTTCGGCGCCAGAATCCTGAGGCCCCATTTTATCCTTTTTCTTCTCCTTCTCCTTGTCTTTACTACGATCTTTGTGTCGATGTTTGTGTTTCTTATGTTCTTTGTCCTTGTCTTTATCCCTATCCTTGTGCTTCCTGTGCTTCTTCTCCTTGTCCTTTGATTCACTTTTAGACTTTCCCGCGACAGTAGGGATCCCCTTTTCTGCCTGTAGGATACCAAAAGTACTGCTGGTTAATGATTCAAAAAAAAAAAGAGGCCCTACAATTCAAAGAATGACGGAATGAAGAAATAACTCTATTTGGTAGTAAATTTTTGGAATCTAAGTTCTCATTTTCTTCACAACAGTCTGCTTCCTATAGAACTTTTCAAGAAGTTACTTCCCAAGTTATACTTGCATAGGTGAAAGCACCGGTATCGATAGCGGTATTGACTGCAATTATATCAGTATCTAACATATAGAATAACACGTACTGGTATCGAATATCATGGACGAATAAAAACTTATAAAAATCATAAGCTGACAAGACCGTATTAATTGATACGGAAACATATAACGATATTATCGTGTTATCAGAAAATACCAATATCCGGGAGGGGGGCGCAGACACTGATACATTATCAGATCGGCCAATTTTTACATCAATGCTTCCTTAAAAAGTTGGAATGACAACATATGGTTGTCTACAAATAAGGATTGAGAAGTTTTTTGTTGGAGGGTGTTTTAAAGAACAAGCCCCGCCTCCTTCATGAGCTTGGCCAAAACTCTAGCCCCTTTTGTGGGCTCAGCCCAAACTCCAGGTGCATTATCTCATGCGCAAAGACTATGAACTCGGTTAGTTCAGCAGGAATCAAATTCGTAATCAAAGGCTCAAATGCGATACACTAAGTCACTCTTACCAATTGTGTTATCACGTGTGGGATAGAAGGGAGAATGGATAAAATATTAATATCAATAGCAGTCATATCGGTATTGAACACATCAAATAATACGTATAGATATCGGATATATTGAAAAGAAAAAAATCTGAATAATATAAGCTAACAAGGTTGAATTGGCCGATATATCATGATATACATCTGATACAAAATCATATCATGATATTGTCTTGGTATCTGAAAATATAGAGATTGGGGAGCCCCAATATCGATACATGTAAACCAATATTTGCTTTAATGAAAGAGTATTTAATTTCTTTTATTTTGCATTCTTCTCTGGCCTAATTATAACAGGTCAGTGAGCTGCACTTTCCTCATCCAAAGGGGGGAGTTTTCAACATCAAAGGGAAGTTGAACTTCCCAAGGTGTTCAAATTACTTAATCACTTCCTGAAAGCTGAAACTTCATAAGGCAATTCACCACAACCATAAATGAAAATATTGGTACCAATATCAGTCATAGTCGCAATAGAATTTGTCGTGTCAGGTAGTAGTACATATCATACATAATTTTTTTTTTAATTTGTGAATCAGAAACTCTGAAACAAATATCGATCAATATAATACTATATATCACCAACACGCTGACATATCGCAATTTTGTCATGCTGTCGAAAAAGATAAGATATTTCATTACATGCTCCCAACCTATTGAGGCCTAAGATAGAAACCCAAAAATGCAGAGTACTCACAGGAGGCAGTTCAACAGGAGTACCATCTCTCAGATGAAAGGCTTCTCCAAGCACGGCAATGTCAAAAGGCTGTATGCGTATATTTTCATTCCGAACAAATGAGTGATTTTCAATCAGCTGATCCAACTGCATTCCTTCGCCTTTTCTAATTTCAGTGTCTCCAACCACGTTATGAAGGTAGTGGGTATCGGAAATGGATTCGGGAAGAGGCCTCTTGCAGAAAAACTCATAATGTGGCAACAACTTGTAATGACTAATGAGATCAACTGCACCAGTAAGCTCTCTTGGACCTAAGATGAAAACATAAAAGCAAAAACAATGACAAGAATTAAAACAAATGAGCAAAAGAAAGTAAAATTAAGCTACACAGAAATGCAGCTGAGAATTGAGCAAAACTTCTATATCTTTTTTTAAAATTGGCAAGGAAACACACTCACAGCTCAAGGAGATTTCAGCCTTCACCTCTTACAAAATAATAGGACCTTCTAATGCAGCAGACATATACAGCTTTTAATTAAGTTCTTGTCTCGCAGGGTTATTAAACAATGCCTCACAATAACTGGAAGGGAGGCCCAGTGCACAAGTGATGCAGGAATGAGATATAGGGCGCAAAGAAAAATATAGAGGGAAGGAAAGAAATGGAGAAGGGAATTGAGAAAATGGGAGAATCAGAGATTCCCATAGAGAAGGAATGAGAATTAGAATTTCTCAATATAATTGTGATGTGCCAAAAACAAACATAATTTTCTAATAAACAACCTAAAATAAAGAAAAAATAAAAATATAATATAACGTTTCCAAGCATCTTGAGCCTACTAAAACTATAGAATTTCTAAAATCCCCAAGATATTATAAAACATGGAAACAAATCAATCAAATAAAAATCAAACAAATCAAATGTCTCTCATATGAAATCAAATATCTCTAATATCATTGAGATGTTTTGATCAACAAGGCTTTCCATATTACAGGTTCTATGACATGTTATATGCATGTAGCTTCCCCTCAAAATGTAGAGAGCTTATTTCCATGACTTGAACCTATAACAATAGAATAACCTTACCGCTGTAACAAAACTCACTACCAATACCCCACAACAACTCTGCTCACGCTCCACAAGGGGGAGGAAATAACAAAAAATTGCAGATATTATTGTATATCTTGCAAGTGGCAACCTTTAGCCAGTTTGATCGGAACAGTCTGCTAAAAGACAAGGAAACTCTAGTTAATACACTTAAATGCGACTTGTATATTTTGGTCACATGCTTCACATGTCTAACATAGAACACCAAATTTGCTAACACCTGATAAGGAGAGTTGTTATAATTTGCCCATTATAAAATTCTTCGATACTCCAACGGTAAGGATTTCATCTAGACAATTTGGGCATCGGATTGTAAGATAGCTCCTACACTTTAATATATTGTCATAATCCAAGTTGTCACGATGAAATCATTATGGTTGAGAGTAAGAGAGAGAATAAAAAAATGAAATGAATCTAACAAGATTCCCTGCAAATGCCCAACAAAACGGCGGCCCACATGATTTGTTTTAATTTATACGTTTTGATTTTATTTTTCACCTTTTAACGCATAACCATAATGGCAATGAAAATATTAATATTGGTATCGGTTGCCACTATATCAATATCAAATATATCGAACGATATTGGATACATTGGAAAAAAAATTTTAAAAAACATAAAATGATAAATAAATATTGGCTAAATATTAAGTGCATCACCCAATATTTTAATATTGGCCAGTACATATACATATATACATACATATATACATATATATCAAGGAGATACTAATACCGACATATCGGATATCTGCCAATATTTTCATCCAAATTCAGCTACTATTCCTAACTTAAAATGTAAGGGAAAATTCCTCAAATTTCAGACATGAGACTTTTGGTGTATTACACATTCACCAGCATATCCAATAACCATATGCATTTTCTAGCCATCATCACACTCATGGGGTTACGCCGTTATAGTACTTTAGCAGAACAAAAGAAGTGAAAATATGCAGAGAAGTGAATATGTTTCACTTCCAAAAGCCCCATTTATTTCACTGCAATGCAGTATGTATATTGGAATAAGTATGCAAGCAAAAGCATTCACAACATAGTCAGATGATGCTGAAGGACAGTAAAGATAGACACAAAGTACCCATGCACATGAAAGAGAGTATGCAAAGAAGGCAAAAGAAAAGAATTAACTTATCATAGAAACTATCTTTAGGAATATTGGGCCAAAACTCAAATTACCTATATCCCAAGTTGTTTAAAAAAGGGGAAAAGGAATTATCCCTATGAATCTAATTTTATAATATAGTTCTCATTATTTCATCACCCAAATCATTCAAATATCAATATCACGTGACTTGAGCTTTATCTATGATTCATTTTGGGTATTTGGAAAGGCCACTAACCTAATGCATAGTGCGAATGGGTATACCTTTTCAGTACACTACCAGTATGAAATTAGTTTGTGATTATTATAGAGGTTGCTTGGTTCACCTAAAGAGTTCATTTATATATTTTGTTCAGATAATTAATGTTAGTTATAAATTTAATAGGAAGATTATTTTGATGTTTTAACGAAGAAAACTCAGGTTACTAGGATCTAGTTTATACTATGTTAATTTATGGTATATATACACATATTGTGTTTCTTCTTCAATAGACAAAAATTTAAGATTTTGTAGTAAAGATACTTAGTTTGGCAACAATCCCATTAATTACCAATAAGCAAATTACAAATGTGGTGATAAGAAAAAGCCAAAGGCCACTATAAAGCTTAATATTGAAAATAACATCAAATGCCTCTACCTGAAAAGCCAACAAACATTATGTCTTTGCTTTTTTTTTTTTTCTTTTTTTCTTGCATCAACTTCACTTCAGTGTACAGAACTTTCGTATCTGTCAACTTCTTTAATTCTTCAATCTTTTCAAAAACCCAAAAAAAAAAAAAAAACTAAGAATGGATTAACAAATTCAGCAAGCTGGTCACTAATTTCACTAAGCCATATCACCTGTCCAAGCAATCCCGGTCAAAAATGTGTCACAAACTTCATGACCTGGGTTGTGGTTCCAAGGTGAAAATATTGACCCAAATAACTATGGTACAAAACAACTTCTAAACACAAAATTATGATGAAAAATACCAAAAAAAGCCTCCATTGCATGGATGAATGCAAAGGGCGGGCAAACTAGCGAAGAATACTATTGATAGCCAAAAAAATTATTTGTCGGCAAAACCACTCATAGATGTCGTCACCAATGATCACACACCGTGATAAATCCCCAACACAGATTTACACTTTCCATAACAAACATGACCTACAAATTTAGGTAAATAAACACAAATAAAGCAAAATTAAATAGAAAAGGGTTCCAAGTGCTGTAATGAATCATGATATATGTCACAAAAATCAAAGTAGATTTCACCACCAAAAGGCCAGTATGCCAGAGAAGAGCCCAAGGTATTCATCTATTCACTGGTCTAAGTACACATTCTGTCCAAAAACAAATGCACATACAAATTAATCAGACTAAATTGTACACCATCTGATAATCATTTACCTCTCCCAAATTTCACGCCTTCAGTATCCATCATCATCTACCAAGGTGGAGAGTCATCACCTGAGATTAAAAAAAAATTAAATTAAATTTGTAAACAACTTTTGACATTCAATTCACCCAGTTCTAAAAGTAGGGACAAATAAATCTTGCAAGGTCAAGTTGAAATATGGAGCAAAATCTCTTTTCCATTTCCCTATAGCATAAGCATATAACTTAATTCATCAAAGTTTCTGCAATCAGGAAAACACAGGTATCTCATCAGCAAATTATTAAAGTTCCACAATTACTGACAAACATTAAGTGCTTGCAACAAACATTCTTAAGTAAATGAAGACAAACCAAATAAAATTTAATGCTGAATTTTACAGCGGGAAGCATAAATGACATAGAAACTTCATTAACAAATTATATTCAAGTACATTAATAGCTCTCAAATAATACTTACGGTACATCCAGGTATACACATGTTATAGTCATAAATAGCATAGCTTATATTGATGCCAGATTCTTTGAAAGAACCTCATCCAAATGCATACCAAAGAGACATGCCAATACATGAGAGCAGGACGTACACAAACTATAAGGGCATGTTTAGTTGGAAAAGCCATTTGTTGTTTTTGTTTTCTAGTTTTTATTCTTTTCATTTTTCCATTTCCACAATTAATTGAAAAATGTGTTCAATTTTGTTTTAGTTAGAAAAGTTGTGTTAATAACATGTGCATTTCTACATATTGATGTTTATTAATAGTTGTTAGTAATGAAAAGGGGAGACCCATCACATGAGCATAGACATTGTAGAGTCTAGGGAGGCTCAGACTATACAAAGACTTCCTCTTACTTGTAGAAAAGCTATTTCCATGATTTAACTCATGAACTCCATAAATGGAACAATTTTACTATTTTGCCAAAGCTTGCTTTCCTGTTAGCAACACTTCAGTCAATTTTAAAACTCGTTTACTACACTCTACAAAGTATGTTTTAAACAAGGAACTACTTCGTATATTCATTTATAATAAATAAAAACTAAAACTCAATTTGTAATAGCTCCACTAGAAGCTTCAACTCAGTTTATTCAAGCTTCACTTGTAAACTTAAATAAGCCAAACTTGAACCTAATTTTAAGCTTGTCAAATTATTGAGTCAAGTCTAAGTAAAAGGTGTGACGACCTAGACACGAGTCCCTAGACCTGGTCTGTACCAATCATACAAAAGATCCTTCAATCATTAAACATCATCAATCCATAAATGACCCTCATAATTGCATCATTAAATAAAACAGCTATAATAATAATAAACTACTCAAAATAAAGATAGTATCAATATCCATAACATTAATTTCCTGGGAAAATAGTCCCGATAAATATCTAAATACTACTGAACCAACAAATAATCTCAAATCTCTCATCATGAAAGTATCAAATTCTGATATCATCTCTACCTAGAATCACTACAACAATACACGATCACTTCTAGCCAGATATTAACCTGTCTACTTTGGAATCAAAAAAATATAAGGGTAAGCCAAATACCCAACAAGTAAATATAATCAATAACATCAGAATGCAAATAAGCATCTCGGACAATAATATTAAACACAATAATAAAAAAAATACAGCATACCAATAACCATCCGAGACTCAAAGATATGTTGTATTCACAACCCAAAAACTATAAGAACAATTGAATATCAGAAAGGTAATATGGATTCTACCGAATCTAATCATCAACTCAATACGAGGTTAAAACTGAATGAGATAACAATATTTTTCATTGTACAAGATAACAATAATCTCCATGGACCTTATTCTACAATAGTGAACCAATGACTGCATATTTACGCTCCCAATGGTTGGGTAAGTACTATGAAATTACTCGGTATCCATGGTATACTTACTACCCTTACAGTCCTCCCAATGGTTATACCCGTAGTATACTCATACCATCTATAATATTCCTCACCAATGATATTCATGATATTATCATCTACAATAGTCACTAAGCTATAAATATCTCTCCTCAATATAAATGACCTCGACCTTCGAAATGGAATAAATATCGAAAAAGTATAGACTACATTAAGATATTATAGCCTCCCATTTTACTAGATATCTTACTGTCTTTGCATACTATCCTTTACTTATTCATAGAGTACCAATAAAATGCACACACACATCTAATTTATCATAGGAATGAGATAAAATCCAAGAAAATTTTGAATATTCAGCCAAGTGCCATAATATTTTATTAAATCCTTTCTAACTCACCCTGAGCCCCAAACCTTATCTCTAAGGCTACAAAATACCTTCTAATCCGACGTTATTGAACAAGACCCCCGATCATCAAAGCTATTTCAACTATTTGGCTAATTTTGTGTGAGTCCAATCATAATAATTATTTATCCAAATTTTCTCCTTAAACTAACTTATACTTTTATTAAATACAAATATATTGATGGCCATATTTATAAATTTTTGGTACACCTCCACATACAGTATTCAACTATACTCATACATCCACGTTCATATTCATATGAATTAATATATATAAGTATCATATAACTTACCTATATATATATNTATATACACAGGTATAAATACGCCTTTTCTGAGCACGTTCTTATATATATATATATATATATACCCATTTTCATATACACCCAAGTATTATTATACAACATAAATATAAATAAAATACTGTTCACCCTCCGTTTTCAAGAGCCCAAAATGCGAAGCTCTATTCTTCGCAATTGGCCAGCTTCTCACCAAATAAAAACCATCCAACTTCTAAAATTTTAACATGTAAATCAGGAAATTTTTTAGCTTCATTGTATTAAGATTTAAGTCTTAATTTAACGTGAAGTCTGAAACTTCGTTTCAAATGAGCCGAAGGCTCTGATTTGCCCTAAGCTTTCCTTAACAAAAATTTCAGCCAAATCCCATAATTTCTAGTCATGCGAGTATGAACAATAGCATTACAAGGAGAGGGAAGAGATTTTATGCGAGAGGATGGAGAAATTTTACTTGCAACAGAAAAAGTAATTTTTACTTGCAACAGAAAGAGAAATTTTTACTTGGGAGGAATTTTACTTGCCTGATCGCTCGATTTCTTTCGGCAATTAGCAGCGGCAGGCGACCGCGGAACCAAATTTCGACAATGTCCTCTGCACTCTCTCTTTGCGACTTCCTCCTTTAAAGACTAATGGTGGACAATTAAGGAGATGAAGAAATGGACGAAGAAGAGAAAGAAATTGACGAAAACGGCAGAAGTAATGGAAGAAGAAATTGGGAGAGAGAAACGCGCAGAGCGGAAGAGAGAGAGAGAGACGAAGGAAAGAGAAGTTGAGGAAGAGGGGAAAAATATCGAGAACGGGAGAGAGAGAGTAT
>JAODPA010138224.1:0-16124 GCA_025585075.1 Nepenthes mirabilis
TAAATTTATCTAATATTGATACATAATGTCCAATATATATGATATAGATACATATATTTTTATCCATAGTCTAAACAAATTACTAAGATAAAATCACAAAGATACAGCTAAAGGAGAACTCAACTGACCTATCAATCATGCTAAAAAATCTACTCCACTATATGAAGATGTTGATCTTAAGGTCCAATGATGTGCAATTTCAGAAGAATTTGTGCATCTAACTAAACAACATACAAATAAGTGGGAGGAGGAAGAACTCTTATGTTTACCAAAACCAGGTGTTTCGGCTATCAATGACCTTCATGGAAGTCGAGACCAAAGGCATTTTTCCATATTCAGTGGCAAACCGGTTCACGCATTTTGTTCTCCGCTCGTTGTGGCCACCTAAGCTACTGATTCCTGTGGTACCGATCTCGAATATCTTGCCTGAAAAAACCAAGAGAGATTCAATCAGCCATTCATTTTACAATCTAGACTTTGCACCAAAATGGTAGATAAGACACACATAAAGCAGTCTATTCTCTTCATATCCCCAGAAAATCAATCCATATGGTTGCAGGAAACTCACATTTGAAGAACAAAGTTTTCTATATTTTCGATCTATAGGGCTCATTGCAAAAAGGTTTGATATTGTGGGGCTTATGAAAAGTCAGATGTATGTAATCTTATTCCTATATTGTAAAAAAAAAAAAAATACATTGTTTCCGTTATTTGAACCTGTGTTTTTTATTTCACAATAGAGGATCGTTACTGTAACTCGAGACACATGCTCATAAATATTTTCTTGCTCTTTTTGAAATGATACAGAGCAGTTTTGACTTTACACCCCCGCATTTGGCATTCCATCAGAGGTTTTGCGGAATCTTGTGCACTGTCAGCCTAGCCATTTTAAGGGGAATTTACTAAGCATGAACATTGACATAAGACACAATATGGCACGACACTGCTCTAAGAAATGAGAACACGACACTTTATGGACACGGTAACTAAATTTCACATTTTCTTATAGATGAGGCCTCATTTGATTAACACTGTTTTATACTATATAGTAATTAAAAAAAACATATTTACTGTTTTTTTATCCTAAAAAATCCACAGGAAACAGTGTCCAAATTAACAGTAAGCTAATATAAATGAGTTATACTACAATATCTGCAAAAATGGCCCAAAATTTCTCTAATTGAAAATACAAAGTACAAACCCCAAATTTTTAAAAATTCAAATTACCTAACGTGTCCAAAATATGTCGAAGCTAAAAAAAAATATTTGACACTTGTGGGAGCATGTCCAATGATATTGCTCACTAGCTTTTCTCATAGGCCAAATTATAACCTCTGTTTATCACAGATATTGATAGAATGTAAAGAAGATGGAACTTATCCTAGATACTCAAGGAAGGCCGTCGTTCATCTTGCTTTCATATTACAATTTCATTTGTTATACACAGGAAAGGAGGATGTCACATCGGTTTCTTTCTTGCTCTATAAACTTCCAAGATTTTTTCTCTAATGATTGTCAGATAGATATGAGTGTGTAAAAGGGATGTTGACTGTATGAATAATCTAAAGCTGTGTTGGAGGAAGTTGGCAATTCAAAACATGGCAAGATCAAATGACTGAAACAGAACATGAAATTAAAGAGAAAAGTCCAAATATAACACAACAAGAACCCAAGAGATAATAAAATTGTAAATTAAAGGATTTATCATTTGGAATTAAATTGAACATATTTTGATGTAACATGATTATTGACACGAGAACAACTCACTATCACAAATTGTGACACCGAGCTGTAATGTTGTTTTTTCTCATACAATTATGTGTTAATATGCATGGGCAGAGAAGCTGCCTAGAGGGAGTTTAGAGGAATAGAGTAAATAGCACTATACTAACAAGAAGTAAAGAGAAGATAAGCTGGAATTCCAGTTTAGGTAACAAATCGACTTTCCATTGTGATGCCCATTTGATGTCTTGAATGCATGGGTGCTATATTGGCCGATATTGTAAATATAAGCCCATATGTTCTAATCTCAGGCCCCTAATATTGATATTCCCTAATATCGTAAAAATATTGCCTATATTACCGTATCGGCAATATATTCAATATTTGGCCTATATCCAATAATTTACAATTTTCAAAAATTTTTATTTTCTATATATTAGATATTGATAAGTGTTATCCGATATGTCCAATACCAATACGATAATAATCGATACTGATACTGATTTTAATATATTCATCCATGCTTGAATTGGTAGCGTCAAACAACTTGTTTCTTATTGCTTGTTCTCAATGCTAGAGATTTATGTGAGCATATCAATGGGTTTTTTGAGGGTGAGCCTTAATATAAGGTTTTCCTATTGTTACTTAGAAGTCATAGGTTCAAACTACCAAATAACCTCTTCAATTTAGAGATACAGCAACATAGTGAACTAGGCCAACTACTTAGACACGACTATTTTAGTTGAATGTTTGATTATTATAAGAACTTCTAGCATCTGCAGGTGAGGGACCTTAGCATATCACTGACACCCAATATCACCTTGGTTGAGCAGGCTGAAAAAATATCGAAACTGTCTATTGCTCAAGCAGAAAGGAAAATTCTACATGCTTTTCCAGAAGTTTTAAAAGGCATAAAGCAAGCAAAAACAGAATATACAATAAGCTTGCAGTTCATTATATAAAAACTAATGGTCCAATTCTGGCAACTAAACAAGGGCAATCCTCTACTGCAGGGAAGTTATTGGTGCAAAAATGTTTATAGAAATACAGGATCAAGGAGACGACGAAGGAAGGATACCAAGAAAGATGTATGCAAAGACAAGATCAAATGCAGGACAGCTAGTAGGAAATGCATGAAGTGAAAGGAAACATCAAGATTCACCTTTTACCCATACAGGAGGAGCACCAGTAGCATTTGCAACGAGAAATGACATTGCAATATCTTCACAATTCCTGTGAGTTTCAACACAAGATATTAACTTTTCTGTTCTGTTTTCGGTTTATGCAATTAAACTCTATCCAAAAATCAGACATAAAGGAGATAAGCAAAGTGTCAAAACTGCAGTTAACAAGCAGCAAGTTCCATAAACTACATTTAAAGAAAGTTGCAATAATAACCTGTTCCTGGCTACATATTCTCTTACTGAAGCTGGCATCTCATTTGTGTACATTGTGAGATACTTTTTATGGAAAAAGGCTGCCTTGGACAGTACCATACTGTATTGGCCCATCCACCAAACAGACCACCATCCTCCATAACCATATTGACGCATGTTGTTTCTCTGCACAAAAGCCCCTCTAATCAATAAAGCAAATTCTGGAGAAAAAATTTCCAGGCAAATGTTCCACTGATCCAATCACAGAGAAACGTCAAAGATTAGCGTGAACAGGTGAAGGGGAATATGAAACTCAAATATTATCTCACAAATTTTATCCTCCATAATCTTATCTTGCCTTGGCAGGCTTTTGCTCAAAATTAGTTAGAGTGTGACAGTCCTGTTTTGCTTTTCCATTAATGGTTGAAATTTATTGAACCAAACATAATTTCCAAGAATGGAATTTGATTTACACACCTCTTATTTCCATTCTTACACCATTTCCAACTCCTTGAAACAAGCCAAACAGCCCCTAGGTCTATCCTCAGAAAAAAACAATGTGTTTTACAATTACCACTGGACATATTTCAATCACTGAACTACTCTAAAACAAGCTAAAATCATTAACTTCAACTATGGATGAAAATATCAACTGATATCCATTATATTGGCCAATATATATATATCTGTATCAAGCCCAACAAATACCGATAGCTTCTAATACTACAGTAAAAATTATGAAATGTTGTCGTATTGACAATATATTAGTTGATATTTACATGTCAGCTTATAATTCATAAAAAAAAATTTTCCAAATAAATCTGATATACATATATATTATCCAATATCAGCATAACCATAATAGATACTGATATTTTCATCCATGCCTTCAATGTAGAATGATCTTAAATTTACTCACCAAAAATGTGAAATTGTCTGTCTTTCTGGATGTTTGTTATGGATTTCACATTTCACCTAGACCCAAAAACCTCTATACACCAGGTTGCACAGTGCTTCTCTTTATAGCATGTCAATCATATATTCCTTGAACATGATGTGTATGTAATAACCCAACGATTGTACATAAGTTGTCTGTCATACATGGACCATCCAACATATACCAAAACTACAAGCTTTTCCTAAGCCAAATCTATCATTATCTAGTCTAGATAATTATTGGGTTTGATCACTTCTTTGTGGGTGGCTCAACAAACGGACAAGTTATTAAAATTCGGAGTGCTGCAAACTAACTGCAGCAAAGACCAGGAGACCGATTTGCTAGAGCAACAAATGTCGGAGAAGACAAAATGCCCGGTTGGGGCAAAATGGCTAGTTGCGCCAAAATGCCCGATTGGGGCAAAATGCCTGGTTGCACAAAAATGTCCGGTTGGGGCAAAATTCCCACTTGCAACAAATTAGCCGGTTGGGCAGAAATAGCCGGTTGCAACAAATTGGCCCATTGGGCAGAAATGGCCGGTTGTAGTAAATTTCCGGAATGCAAGGCAGGAATGGAATTCAAGAATGTAAGGCCAAAATGAAAAGCAAGAGTGGAAAATGCCGATTTGCATTTTCCAGAGTGAAAATATTGGTACGCATTTTCTGGAGTGGGCCGATTTGCATTTTCCGGAGTGGGAAATGCCAGTTTGGAATTTTGGTATAGAATTCCAGAATGATTTGGCTGGAATGGAATTCCAAGAGTGGATTTCCGGAGTGAAAATCCAAAGCATATTTCCGGAATGCTTTTTGCAGGAGCAATGCCAAGGGCCGGAGTGGTACGCAATTGACCTTCTAGAGTTGGTAAATCTTACAGAGTAGGTGGCTAACTTGTAGAGTAATTGACTTTCCAGGGTTTGTAAGCTTTGCAGAGCAAGTGGCTGACCTACAGGGCAAGCGCCATCTGAGCAGAGTGGTTGACCTGTAGAGCATGTGCGTCTGGGAAAACGTGGGAACTGGTAAAGTTGCAGAGAAAAATGATGGTGTGACAAATCATCTGCCAGATTAGCCAGGTGAGCAGATTAGATTTGGTGCCGACCGGAGTTTTTATAAAGAGCATACCAGGCGCTTCAGAAAGACAATGCGAAGAAAGAAAAAGCGGTAGGATAGCGGCAATGGAACGGAACTAAGTGCGGAAGGGAACTATTGGCTTTCACTGCTTGCGGCCTTACTTGTAAAATTAAAGAGAGCGGAGTGCACAACCAGTGAGAGGAATGAAAGAAGAAAAATAGAGAGAAAAGAGTGAAGAAGAGTTTCCTGACTCTAGAATTATTTTTCTTATTCTGTCTTTCGTGTGTAGCAGATATTCTGTCTCAAGGGGTTTTTGTAACTAATTTTACATAGTGGAAGTTTGTTCATAGTTTGTCCAGTGATTTTTTTTGGTTGAAAATGATTTCTACGTCAAAAATATTGTACAATCTTTTGTTCCTTATACCCTACTAAATTGGTGGCTAACGACCGACAAAAGGTTTGGGTTTTTTGTTGTGTTCGTGGTTTCCATTTTGTCCTCGAAACCCCAACAATAATAAGCAATCATGCAATAGAAAATAAAACAACAATAAAGGCTTGAGTCCCATCAAATAGTGTCTGAAATATATATTCTCTGATGGTGTTCCATTTAGTTTAGGGCAACATCCTCCAAACATGGTGGCATCTTTAGATCTGTTTTTATTACCTTTGTCCAAGTTTTTCTAAGAATACTTCTCCCGTCACTCAAACAAATCACTTTTCCTCATGGGTTCATTATTTAACCAACATTGTTTTTAAGCCATCTTAAACACCCTTTTCTCTACTTCTTCTATAGGTAGCATTCCAATTTGCTGCAAAAGAAAAAAAACCATATCTGTTTAATAACTATAATGCAGGGATACAAGAAAGATGCCACTTATATCAAACAGGAAACAATTGTTGGTACCACATTGGAAGTACAAATGATGTATTTTAAATAGAATCCAGATGAATAAAAACTGAAGGAAAATAAAACAGTTGCAAGTTGCTGAACACCAAGGAAGCAAAAGCATACCGATTTATCTAGCCAGTGCATACGTGGAACAAATCCTACCATTGTATCTGGTGCACTTTGCCAAACATCAAATGCAAGCTCCACAGAAGAACAAGGAAATATAACATCATCATCAATTGAAAAGACTGCATCTGCCTCCAAATCCTTGATTTCTTTAAATCTATTGTTCAAGCTGTCTTCTTTGTTAATGTCAAATTTCAATTCAATCCGACGATCACCTTTAGACTCTGACCGTACAATAGTGTCAATATATTTAACAAGATAATCCGATGGAGGATCAGGCTCACTCCACACTATGTGTACAGAATGAAGACCAGAACAAGATATATAGTGAGAGATTGACTTCTTCAACAGATCATTTCGCTTCCATGTATTGATCAAAATAGCATAACCCTTCCTGCATATCCAATACGAGTATACAACAAAATTAAAAAAAAGAAGAATGTCCCACGGCAGTTGTTGCCAAGAATCAAATACGAGGCACAAAAGATATTCATTTGGTTAAAATCTAAGTGGTCTCTAATTAACTAGGTTCAGCACTTCTATCCTTCCAGCATTGAGATGACAAGAGGCTTACACCATATTTTTAGCTTGTAATATGCTCAAACACCCAAAAGAACAACACTTGGCACCTTCTTTCATAGTTAAATACCTTCACTCATTTGAACACAACAATGATATCAAGTATAAGAAAATCTTTCACTTCGACATTCAAAAAAACTTGCAATATCATAATTAAATAAACAAAAAGTCCAGGTCACTTCACCAAGCTTCAGTGCATGGTTTCATGCCATTCAGTTTGTGCATTATCCTGCTTGCTTGAATAATTTATAAACTATTGTATGTGGAATCAAATTCTAAACCACAACCTCATGCACTTGCAATATTTAACACCAGCAAAACAGGAATGAATTATAGCATGGACAAAAGCTTGCTCATAGACAAACAGCAGAGATATTGGCTAGGAGAAATCTTGCACCTGAATAACAACTAGAACACCTTGCCATAACTCAGTTTTAATATAATCATAGAATTTTTTATTTTTATTTATTTATTATTTATTTTTTTTTTGCATTTGGTATGTCTGATATCAATACGTATCACATGATACGACAGATACCTATATGGATGTGACTGATATCAATATCGCTATTTTAGTCTATAATTGTGACTATATAAGTTTTGCTTATTAATCAAGCCCTTACAATTACAAACAACTTCTAAGCAATAAGCATATTACTGCTTATTTTCTTTGAACCATTCTCAGCCCTCACTAACATTACATCCCAACTTCACTTATCAGGATTTTCCACAGTAACAGGATGAGGTTAAATAATTGAATTTCGTGACTGAAATTTGGAGACCAAAATAAGTGAAAGATGGGATCATCAATTAGAGGATCCACCAAATAACACATCAGGAAGAGAGAACAAGATATGGGAGAAATTCAGATATAATTCACAGGATATGAGAAGTTGCAGATATTAAATCAATTTCTTTTCTCATCTTTGTAGCTAACTGTGCTTTAGAACGTGTTTCTCTATTTTAAACAACCTGATTTAAACCTAAGCATCACATTGTTATTCAGTCCTCCCATTCCTTGAACTATTAGATCCAATTTAACAAAATAGATGCCTTCAAGAATTTTTTGACCATCGATTTTGACTTCCTCATTATCCTTCCTAGAAGTACCAGAATAAGTTCTTATAATTTTACTCATACTTACTTTAAATGAATCTGTTGATTACATTTTAAAACCTTTCTCCACAATTATTTGGATGCTACAAATCCATTGGTCTCATTCAATAAACAACAAACCAAAATGCCTTAGATCATAATAAGTGGAGTTAGCTACAAGAATTTGCCTTTCTATTCTATTCAGTTCAATGCAATCACCTCAAAAATAAAAGCAATTTCAAGTTCCTTTTGATCACCTCGCACTAAGTTTTTAGGGACCTGCAATCTACCTCTCCTTGTCTTCTTTCCTATAATCGAAAACAAATCACATTTGGGGAGAATTTGATGCATAAACCTCCCACTATGCACGGGGTCCGGGAAAGGATGGAACCCCTTTTGGGTATTACATGGTCTTATCTTGAATTTATTAAATAATCATCAATATATTCCCTGCTTACTTCATAATGAATAGTAAAAAATTACAAAAATGATCTGGGGCCACGGTAGTCTTTCTTCGCAAGCATATGTGGATCTCACACTACCCAGTATGGTTTTGTGGCAAGAGCACCTAAAAATTTCTCATGTCTAGAGGGTTAGGCTAACTCATGTCATCTCCTAGATGACCTGCTAAAAGATATGAATGCACACTCATCCGATATCTTCATCTTCCACATCTACTTAATTTGTTGATTTATTGTAGTGTAGATGAAATTTTTCACGTTTTTCAGCCCAACAAAAATGGCAACAAACATGAATCATTACCCGTAGAACCAGCATTTAGTTATCTGATTAGTTCTCTGAGAAAAAAAAAACAAAAGCAGAGTTTTCCTCTTTGAACATCCATCCCACTGTTTTTCCTGATTCTAATGTTGTTTCTAGTTTGGCTAATGATCAACTAGGATATATTATACAATACACTCAGAGCTTCACCAAATATTAAATGACACATGATTATTAATTATGAAATTAAATAACACTCCTAATAATATTATATAGTTTTTCGTTAACTGGGGACCTAATTGGCTTGTCTAATCAGGTAAATTATGCCACCATTATAAGTAGTTCAACCGATCTAGTACAAAGATTCATAGACTCAGTAGCAGGTCTAAAGACATTTGGCTCACAAGCCCAATGGCCGGTCAACACTCCGTTGACCCAAATACTGTCCTAGACAGCTGGTCAGCCCAAGCTGGCCACGACCCACAGTGCTCTCCCTGCACGCGGAAGATTACTTGCCTTAATCGGCAAGCACCTCGAATATTACCTCAGATCGCGATCCCTTCGGAAATGGCAATACCCAACTCAACAAATCTTTTATAATGACAACCCCGATATCCATCGCATACAACATCTCTTCAAAGAGGGAAGGAATCCAGTTGATTATTCACGATTGCCTTAATCGGCACCTGCAATCCTGTTATGCGCATTCTGTTTTTCCTTTTTTTCATTTTCCCCTCTCTAGTTTTTCTGATTTTTTTCCTTTCTATTTTTCTATTTTTTCCTTTCGGCTATGTGGGCCCTTTTTCCTCAGTTCTGTTTTCATTTTATTCCTTCTGTGTTTTTCTGTTTATGGCTTCCATTGGATTCCAACTAATTCAGTTGGAAAAGTATTATATATATAAGGGATGGTAGCTACAGAAAAGAAGAAGAAGAAAAGTATTTTGCCTTCTTGTTCTCTTGTCTCTGCTTCCTGCCCTTCCCTCTTTCCCTCTCTCTCTAACACCTCAGCCTTTTTCCCTTTCTCTCCCTCTCTCTCTCTCTGAGACTGCGGTCTCTTGCCTCCTATTCTTTCAATTCTCCTTCTCTCTCTAAGACCGCGGTCTCTCGCCTGCTATTCTTTCAATTCTCACTCTTGTCTTCTTCCCTCACATCGGTTTCCCGCTGCCTGAACTCTCCTCTCCCTCCATTCTCCTCGTCCCCGACTTCGATTTACAAGCCGTCACCGTGAAGCACACATTAAATCCTCTTGCTAGCCCACCAAATCTGCACAAGTCAACTGACGGCCAGCCTTGGCACCCAAGTAAGGTTGAGCTGGCCCAGAGCCTATAAAAGATCCTTGAGGCAGACTCCAAGGGCACGCCCACATTTACGCTAATTTCAGTCTTCATACGCTTACTTTCAAGCAAGCCTATAGAACGCTACTTCTAAGAGCTTTCAACAGAATACACATTGTCTGTGGAGTCTCCCGAGAATTCCTCCACAATTCTCGCTTCCTTCGACATCAAAGCCACTCTCCACAAGCGCAACCTCACAAAGCCGCTCCACAATAACCGCAACTTTTGAGTCAGAATCAAAAGCCCACTCTTTTGCATTATTACTTATACCCCTTTATCACTTTATCTTTCATCTCGTGAGAAAGACTACTGACTTGACCGTCGGAGAATAAATCGGTAAGCGAATTTCGTCAATCCTCTGACCACTTATTTTAAGTTGTGGTATTCAGGATTCAAACCGAGAAAGGAGGCCGATCCTATTCAATTTAACATGAAGACCAAGCGATGCTCTAATCCGTCCGCTACCTGGACTTAATACGGATCACTTCCTTTTGTAGAACAAGTACAAAAGCAGTCCAATTTCAAGTAAAATGCCATTCGGCCAAACCTCATTGAATATTCTACAATCATAAACTTCTAATTATATTACGTGAGCGCGCGCGCATTAATTTTGAGTTGAGTGACAAGCAGTCATCCATAATTAATGATGTTTGATAAAGACACCAAAATTAATGACGATTCAGCAGCCTAATCATAATTAATGACGATTAAATAAACCTAACACAAAGCAATGATATGAAGAAATTCAAACTACGAGTTTCAGAAATTTTACAAACCTTGGGACCGAAGATCTATCGGAAAGGCCATTACGATGTTTCCATCCCATAAATGTGGAGGCGCGACCAGCAAGCGCGATTAAAGTGAAGCAAATACAGCAGCAAAGCAAGAGCTTAACCTTGACCGATCCGGCCGCCGGGAGAGAGAGTTGCCGGATCCGACGGCCCAGAGGCGACCCTCTCATCACCATAAACTAACTCAAAACTAAACGGGACTCAGAACCACAACTAATCCAATTGCCCAATCGCCTGAGTTAACTCGGTGGTACCAAACCCACCGGATACCACCATCGCCGCAACGTCCCCCGTGGCCGGCGGTCTTGGAGGTGTTGCCGTCAACAAGGAGCCAAGCCAGACAGATTTGCTCTCAATAATAATGAAACGGTGATGTCTTGGCTGGGATTTCCGTCCAGGCAACTCCAAACTACGAATGGCATTCAGTAAGGATAGAGACAGAGGCAAACAACAGGGAGATTGAAGCGAGTGACTATGTGGTCCTGCCGATCCTCTACAGTTTCGATTGGATTGAGAGAGAAGAGAGAGGCTCCATTCGTTAGTCCATGGAATGCAGAAATGGGATTCTTCACAAAATTTACTGTTCTATATTTTAAAAGTAAAATAAATTAATTAATTAAANTGAATTTTGTTTTGGATTGTCTGCGCATATTAGAGTCTGTCGAATGTAGGCCTTTGGATAGTATATGAAAAATTGCTAGGTTTATTTCATTATGTACGTGAGCTGTTGTTATTGTTTGGTTATTCCCCCTACGACTATCGAAATATGTCATAATTATTTTATCTAGACGATTACCTGATGAGATCTTATATTGATTATATTTGGATCCCATATGACCTGCTTGATTTGAGTTTATGACAACTATTTTGCTTATATATCTGAATGTAAACATGTACGATTTTCATAATTATGAATTAGAATCTTGCGCAACACAGCAAAATAAATTGGAGGTAAAAGATATATTAGATTTACTCATTTTTATATTTTTTAATACTCAAATCAGCGATCTTTCTAATACAATAAGAAAGATAACAATGAAGAAAATATGAGTAATCTAAGTGGATAAGGATGAGTGTATGTTTAGAGAGATGTACTCATTTTGTATACTCGCTTGATTAAATAATATTTTTTGTCTATTTCTATCTCTTGTCTCCTTTTTGGGGGGAGAGATTTTATTTATAAATAGAGATATCATTTGACTAACCAATACCTGAGATCCATACATGTACTTGACGCCACTTCGGATCAATAATGAGAGGCGTTGCTAGAAGTGTGTAATGTCCATCCTTATTTAATGTTGGACCACTTAATTTTCAGGTACAATGTCATTTCAGCTGCTCATTATGGTCATTAAATGTCTAACTGTTTAGATTTTATCTTTTAATGAAGCATTCAAGCAATATTACCTGATAGATTCTGTGGTATTTTCTATTGGGCCGTCAACATTTGAGTTTCTTATCCACCTAAGTATTAGATTGGCCCATTTTTACCCATACCTATTACTAGTCCCCATGTTGGAGTTTAAATTCCAACCCCAAGCATGTCATTCATGGGAAATCAGTTGCAATTTCTTCAATGTGCGCCCTTTTCTCATATATTCTTTTAATTCGTGGTCTTATTTGACAAGATTTTATTCCTTACCATCAATTATCGTGATTTGATATTATCAAAAGTTAAATGCACACTGAACCTTCATCTTGGTTATATAGGAGCTCTCTTTATTTTGCTCGGCAGTATATCTACTTTAAATAATCATGGGTATTCACTGTCATGAGTAATAGTAATCAAAATTGGTGGATGTTTCTCTTCAAATTTTAAAGTTAGGGTTCGTGGAAAGATTTAAAAACTGTCTTGACTACCCTATTTTATATAGGAAATCATCTTGATGTTTCTTTTTTACTCATTGCCAAAGGAACGCCTTTATTATTGTAATAAGGTCCCTGACTTTATATTTATATTTGAGGTGACTTGGGTGATTATAACAGGCTTAGACGAATGATTGTTGTTTTTGACCTCCCTCCATAGTGCTATTGAAATTCTTGGAGAAAAGGTTTTTTTTTATCGGGTTGTTATCATATTATTTTCATCCTTTTCACCAAAATTGTACTTTTATTATTGAAAGTTTATACATTGTGAAAAAAATTAATAAATAGAACTATCTAAATAATATTTTTCTTTCTTTGTATGGTTTCAATATATTTGCATTTTCTTAGTAGTTGATATACTGAGTTGCAAACATGCATTAGAATGTGATTTTTTATATTTAATTTTTGATAATCTAATAATTTGAATATCTAACAACTCAATCTTCTAACAATCTAACATATAATAATTTGTTTTAAACGAACATGCTATTTGCACAATTGTGAATTGACTGGATCCATTTTAATTTGGGCCGACTTGTCCCATTATAATTAATCAAGTGTTAGCGTCACCTGCTACTAGTCTGGTGCCTTGAAAGGTGTTGCATCAGGTTATCATTACCAGCACATTTGAGTGGATACGGTGCTACACGTCATCCTTCAAGAATTTATTGACCATCGATTTTGACTTCCTCATTATCCTTCCTAGGTATCAGAATAAGTTCTTATAATTTTACTCATATTTTCTTTAAATGAATCCATTGATTACATTTTAAAAACCTTCTCTACAATTATTTGGATGCTACCAATCCATTGATTTCATTCAATAAACAACAAACAAAAATGCCTTAGATCATAAGTGGAGTTAGCTACAAGAATTTTCTTTTCTATTCTATTCAGTTCAATGCAACCACCTTAAAAATAAAAGCAATTTCAAGATCCTTCTGATCACGTCGTACCAAGTTTTTCAGGACCTGCAACCTACCTCTCCTTGTCTTTGTTCCTATAATCGAAAACAAATCACATTCGGGAAGAATTTGATACATAAATCTCCCACTATGCACGGGATCCGGGAAAGGATGGAACCCCTTTTGGGTATTCCATGGTCATATCTTGAATTTATTAAATAATCATCAATATATTCCCTGCTTACTTCATAATGTATAGTTAAAAATGACTAAAATGATCTGGCACCATGGTAGTCATTCTTCCCAAGCATATTGTTGGGGTCACTCTCTTATGATATTTGTGTCCGCGGACGTGTAGAGATAAATGGACGCGAACGTTTGAAAAAATCTGGGAATGTCCGTCCTCAGGGTAGTTGGAAGAATTGGACGATAACTACTATGGAGGAGCAGTGGCTGGAGAATCTGTTTGGGAACTATTGTCTGAGAAGTGGCGGAAATAGTGGACGATGACTCATCAGAGACGTCATGTCCGAAAGGTTGCTGAGAACATGGACGAGAACTCTGAAGCCTAGGCGTTGACTTCCTCAGTAGGCCTGCTGCAGTCGCATGTTATAGGTGGGCAGGCGACTATAACTTCCAAGGTGTCAGGCCTGCCATCCTGGCACGCCGGGCGTGCACCTGCCATGGCAGGCCTAAGGGACATGGCCCTGTCACCCTACTGGCAGTAGGGTGGCTAGCTGAGTCTAAGCCCCTTGTGGCTATATATATGAGAGCTGTGCTGGAGCCAGAGTTAAGCTAGAGAGAGCCAGAGAGAGCCAAACAGAGCCGTGTGCTGGAGAGCAAGATTGAGAGAGCAATCTTGGGAGAGCAAAAGGATTATTGTGAAGGAAGAAGAGGAGTGCACCACCGGTGAGAGAAGGGAGAAAGAGAAAAATAGAGAGTGAAAAGAAAAGAGTGTTTTTCTTGATTTGCTCTGGAGAGTTTTTTTCTTTGACTTCTTGGGTGTGTAGTGGATACTCCATCTTGGATGTTTATAACCTATTTTACATAGTAATTTGCTGTTGACTCTACTCCCGTGGTTTTTTTCCTTCGGTTACAGAAGGGTTTGCACATTAAATCTCGTGTGTTTTTCGCGGTTTTCTATCTCTCCTTTTCGCTGTCCGTCCGAGCGCTGTCCCTCTGTCCAAGTGTTTTGTCCTCTCGGTCATTGCGCTCTCGGTGCATTCTGTCCGAACACCCGATTTGCCCCAACACATATGTGGATCTCACACGACCCAGTATGGCTTTGTGGCAAGAACTATGGTGATACAAGAGCACCTAAAAATTTCTCATGTCTAGAGGGCTCGGTTCACTCATGTCATCTCCTAGATGACCCGCTAAAAGATATGAATGCACACTCATGCGATATCTTCATCTTCCAAATCTACTTAATTTGTTGATTTATTGTAGAGTAGATGTAATTTTTCAAGCTTTTCAGCCCACCAAAAATGGCAACAAAGATGAATCGTTACCAGTAGAACCAGCATTTAGTTATCTGATAAGTACTCTGAGAAAAAACAAAAAAATCAAAGGCAGAGTTTTCCTCTCTGAACATCCATCCCACTGTTTTTCCTAATTTTACTGTTGTTTCTAGATTGGCTGACAGTCAACTCGGATATATTATACAATAAACTCAGAGCTTCGCCAGATATTGACTGACAAATGATTATTAACTATGAAATTAAATAAACCTCCTTAAAAAATTATATAATTTTTCGTTAACTGGGGGCCTGATAGGCTTGCCTAATCCGGGAAATTACGCCACCATTGTGAGTGGTTCAACCAATACCGGCAGCTACGAAGCAACGAGGTACTTCCTTTTGTAGAACAAGTACAAAAGCAGTCCAATTTCAAGTAAAATGTCATGTGGCCAAACTTCATTGAATATTCTACAATCAAGAACATCTAATTACATTACGTGAGCGCGCGCGCATTAATTTTGAGTTGAATCCATAATTAGTTATGTTTGATAAAGACACCAAAATTAACGACGATTAAATAAACCTAACACAAAGCAATGATATGAAGAAATTCAAAGAACGAGTTTCAGAAATTTTGCAAACCTTGGAACCGAAGACCGATCGGAAAAACCATTACGATGTTTCCATCCCATGAATGTGGAGCCGCGACCAGCAAGCGCAATTAAAGTGAAGCAAATACAACAGCAAAGCAAGAGCTTAATCTTGACCGATCCGGCCGCCGGGAGGGAGAGTTGCCGGATCCGACGGCCTAGAGGCGACCCTCTCATCACCATAAACGAACTCAAAACTAAACGGTACTCACCACTAATCCAATTGCCCAACCGCCGGAGTTAACTCGGTGATACCAAACCCGCCGAATCCCACCATAGCGGCAACGTCCCCGTGGCCGGCGGTCTTGGAGTTGTTGCCGTCGACAGGGAGCCAAGCCAGACAGATTCCGCTTTCAATTATAATGGAACGGTGATGTCATGGCTGGGATTTCCGTCCGGGCAACTCCAAACTACGAATGGAATTCAGTAGGGATAGAGACAGAAGTAAACAATAGGGAGATTGAAGCGAGTTACGATGTGGTCCTGACGATCCTCCTCAGTTTCGACTGGGGAGAGAGAGAGAGAGAGAGAGATTTTCCATTGGTTAGGCCATGGAATGCAGAAATGGGATTCTTCACGAAATTTACAGTTTTATATTTTAAATTTT
>JAODPA010138235.1:0-16122 GCA_025585075.1 Nepenthes mirabilis
AAATAGAAGTATTCATCACTTAAAAAAATAGAAATAATTATTTTAGTTTACATGTTCCCAACGTGTCGTATCCTTGATTTATAAAAAATAGCGTGTTGGCGTGTCAGTGTTGTATCCGTGTCCTGTGTCTGTGCTTCTCAGCTTCACTCCAACACACCGCATGCTCATAAACTTTCACAGAACAAGAGGAAATGACCTGAATGCATTTAATGTTAATTATTATTTAGATAAAGATATTCCTTTGTTCTTTCTATCCGAATAAGTTTGCTATGTCTAGCTTCAGATAGGGCCAAGCAAGCAATGAGAATAAAATTTCTCAATTCCTTTTCTCCTCTCTCCCTGAGTTCCCAAGTTCCGCTCACAGACTGAGCATTGCTCTTTTCTTCTATCAATAGTTCACAAATTTACAGATTCATAGAGTAAGACACTTCTTCATGGTATCTGAGACATGTTGAGGTGCTCCCTGCTATGGTCACTGAAATTACTCACCCTCTTCGATCATATTCAACTTCGACGATTCAGAGCATGATGTATGACCCTTCTAGTCCCCACCTCCTGCTTCATGGAGACAACCCATACATTCATGTGGTCTCTTATGTTTTGACATATCACAACTATCACTCATGGAGCAGATATATGGTTATGGCCTTAACCACTAAAATAGGTCAGCTTCGTGGGTGGTAGCATCAAGCAACCAACCAATCAAAACGACCATTGCTTAGAACTTGGAGAAGATGCAATACCATAGTCTCATCTTGGATTATGAATTCTCTATCAAGGAACCTAGCTCAAAGTGTAATCTATATATAACAGAAAGGATACACCCAGTCTGCAGTCATTGTGGTATCTGAAGCCACACCAGAGATAAGTGCTGCAAACTACATGGTTTTCCACCTAGTTTACGATTCAATATAGAGAGGGGGAAATATTGCAGTAAATTCAGAGCTCTATCTTGATGGTGCTCGAGTAGAATATCAAGCAAAGTCAGCCAAACTCTCTTGAGAACAGTATTAGCAACTCCATGCCCTTCTCAAACCAAGACTAGAAAAACAGCACATCACAGCTAATGCCCCTGTGAATCAATCCACTGCTATTCAAACACCATCCAATCCCTTGCCAGATCACCCTTTGACACACAATTTCTCAGGTATGACCATGTATTTATCTAATCTTTCTGATCAATATGGCCAACCTAAGTCCTGGATCATTAACATCAGAGCCACTGAACAAATGGTTTGGTCCATTTCACATCCCACCTTTGCATCCACGTCCATTAATACATCCGTTACGCTGCCTAATGGTATGATTGTTCCACTCACACATTGGTAATGCCCAACCTTCAGATAAATTGGCCTTAACCAATGTAATATCCATTCCTTCCTTTAAGGTCAACCTGATTTACTTTAGCAAATTAATTTCCACACACAGTTGTCTGATTTTGTTGTCTAACATGTGCCTTATTGAGGACCTACATATATAGAAGGCGACTGGAGTGGGATGCTTAGGGATGGTCCCTGCAATCTGGAAATAAAATTGCAGTGGAAAATCAAATTCCTGCTTCACCCTTTGTTCATAAACCACTCTCTTTTGCTAATAGATCCACCCTTTTACAAGAAAATGTTAATCTTTGGCACTGCAGACTAGGCCATATATCTGATTCACAACTAAGCATGTTGCATAAGCTTGTTCCAAATATAAAATTGATGATCTCGCACAATAGACATCGTATGATTTATCATTTGGCAAAACAACATCATTTGCCATTTCCAGCTAGTGATAGCATCTCAGCATCAATATTCGATCTTTTGCATTTTGACATTTGGGGCCCCTTTATTCTAGAGATGGATACTTTCTCAGCATCCATATAAATGCTTTCTCACTTTTCCAGATGATTTCAGCAGTGTTGCTTGGGTATGAGGCACTCTATGTCACAGACCTTTGCTCCAGTCCTTTACCTTGGTTGAAGACCTGTTTAACACAAAGGTCAAGTTGACACCAACCAGACTGGTCCCTAATAAAAGCAACACTAGACCGTCCAAACTGCAACACTGACTCCAAAATCAAACATTGCAATGACATCTCATATGCAAAACATCTCAAACTAGAAAAAATAAACTCCACGAAAATATCAAGGTAAACAATATCCGACATAAATTATTCCAATAGGGACACAACCCATCAAAACCTCAAATAAAAACCTCGACTACAAGCCATGAATGAAATACTCCAACTAAGTAATGAAATTCTTTAAGGCTCCAGGATCTTTAACTTGCTATCAAATTCAGCTACATGTCATGATGGACCTTTTTAGCCACAAAATTGGGAGGCGCATCCATTCCCATTAAGAGTTAAGACGTCAGCAAAGTTAACCGTTGAGCACATTTAACTGTGAGGGTTGATCCTAAGGCGCAATAACAAAATAGTACATAATGTCCAAAATGTCCAATGCAACAAAGTCACTAGTTAAAACTGCGGAAATATGAGCAAGTAATCAATAAAAACAGATAACAATCGGATAAAGACAGTGGTGTAAAATAGGATTTCGGGCCGCCCACATGTAAACATGCCGTACCGTGCTATGCCATGCCATGGCTAGTATTAAAATCCAAATGAGGCACGTAAATTTTTACATAGTTTTTCTTACATCTTTGAATTTTTCTAGAAATTTAGTTAATTTTAGTTTAAATTTAGTATTATAAAAAAAATTAGATACCCCATTATAAAAATTAAGAACTTCCAATGTAAACTAGTGCAAAAGCAAAAAGGCCTGAAACTATCTAAATAGGGGAATAAATTTTTCAAATTTTCTTCTATATCTGATTGTTGCCTGTAGGTATTGATTGCTTATTTTTATTTTCGCACTTTAAATTAGCAATTTACTTATATTCCATATATTCGACATTGGTGCCATTTTTGCATTCGCATCCCGGAATTGACCCAGACCCATAAGTGTGCCCATTAGTCAACTTGACTAGCATCCATTCCCATGCGAAACCAGATGTGCCGCACGACTTTGAAGCTAGAAATGTTGGATAGTAACAGAAACGGACTTATGAAAGGAGAGTAAAAAAAAGTCTCACTTTTTGAAAAATTTCATACAGTAGAATAGTGATGGCCCAAGCGACACCACAGCTAACTGCTCAAACAATTCCTGCGGTTTATCCGACAGTAGTAACTCGTCTTGATGCTATTAAGAGAAGAGCGAATGAGCTCAAAGCCCAAGATAAGCCTTTTGAGAGGATGGAAAGATTAGTGGATTGCCTCAACGTCCAATTAAGGTCCTTGGAAGAGGTGGTCAAGGACATATATGATGATATTTGCAACTAGATAAGAGGGTTGCAAACAAAATTCCAAGCTCATTGGCAAGGTGAGCCTTCCTGTGTGCACTGCCACGGCTGATGGCAGTGCCATTAGCAATAGCAGAGTTAAGTCTCCCAACCCCACTCATATGGTGGCATACAAGATTTGATGGAGCTTGACAATATCATCTTCTATTTGGAACAGCATTTTAGGACTATGAAGATGGATTTGAAGAGGCAGAGGTTTCTATGGTGACCATACACTTGACTGGATATGCCTAGCTATGGTGGCACACCAAATATGATTAAATTATCTTGTGAAGATTGAGTATCAACTCATGAGAAGACCACAAGAAAGAACTAATCGCACAGTTTTACCCTAAAAAGACCAAGTTGTCGGCACTAATGAAACTAAAATAAATTAAACACATGGGGACAATTAGGAATTACAATAAAGCTTTCTCGACGTACATGTTAGACATCAAGAGCATGTTTCATAAGGATTGTCTCTTTCATTTTATAGATAACATGCAGTTATGGGCTCAAATGGAATTGTTCAGACAGTAGATAGAAGATTTAACTTCCGTCCAAAATGCAGCCGAAATAATTATTGACTACGCCATTGAGAGGGGTAATCGTAATCAAGGAAACTATGGCAATCTCTTCAAGAAGACCATGCATAGTTCATCCAACATCAACTCAGAATTCAAAGCCAAAAGTGAGAGAAGTAACTTTCAGAAAAATTCGTCGTCGGTGAACTCTTAGAGTTCCGAGGAAAGCGTCAGTATCCTAACGAGTAAGAAGGCGTCTTTTGGTGGATATTTCCTATATGACAGACCACATAAAGTGGCACAATCCTCGCACAAAGGAGTTCTAAGTATGCTATAAAAGAAAAGTGATTCTCTGGTGTTAGGAGACAACAAGAACGATGGGGACTAAAATCGCATGGGTGTGATCTACCCCTCTTATGCCATGGAGAAGCATTCTCAGGCATCTAAAATATCCATAGATCTAATGTATGTGGAACTTTAAGTGAATGAAAGAAGTTTTCGTGCCATAGTTGACACGGGTGCTACTCACAATTTCATAGTTGGGACTGAAGCAAATTGGCTAGGTATGCAGTTGGAACGAGATGGCGGTAGCATGAAGGCCGTGAAATCAAAGGCAAAGGACACTCTTGGTGTTGCCAAGTTTGTGCCAGTGTGACTTGGCGAATAGAATGGGAAGTTGAAATTCACAAAAATACCTATAGATGGCTTTGACTTGATTTTGTGGATAAACTTCCTTAAAGTTACCAAGGGAGTGCCCATGCCCCACTTAAACTCTTTGTTCCTTATAGATGAGAGTCTATGTTAGATGAGCGCCTCCAAAAGGCCGAAAGAATAGAGTAAGGACAAGGTATTGTCAATACTTCAACTTAAGAGGGGCCTAAAGAAAGCCGAGCCTACTTTTTTTGCAACATTGTCAGTGGACGAAGGCATCAAGGCTCGGTCTCCAATACTAAAATTCATCTAACTTCTAGAGGACTTGATGCCAACGGAATTATCCAATGTTCTTCCACATCGAACAGCGGTAGATCACCATATTGAATTGACACCAGGGGGTGAGGCCACCAGCTCAAGGAGCATACATGATGATATCTCTAAAGCTAGCGAAATTTTGAAAATAACTAGATAGGTTGATTAGCTCAGAGTCTATCCACCCTTTGAAAACACCTTATGGAGCCCCTGATCTATTTCAAAAGAAGCAAGATAGGGGTCTACATCTTTGCATTGACTTACAGGGCCCTAAACAATGTGACCGTGAATAACCACTATCTAATTCATTTGATCACTAACTTATTAGTTCAATTAAGGTCAGGCTAATATCAAGTTAGAATCGTAGAGGAAGATGAACCAAAAACATGTATTACAAAATATGAAGCTTTCGAGTGGCTTGTAAGCCCTACGAACTGACTAACGCCCCAACAACATTCCGCACATTGATGAACCAAGTATTCCATAAATACTTGGATAAATTTGTAATGGTTTACTTGGATGATATTGTAATATTTAGTTCAATCCTAGAAGATAACCTGAAGCACCTAAAATTAGTGCTCCAGAAGTTGAAAAAGAATCATCTCTATGTGAAGCATAAGAAGTGTTCATTTGCTCAAGAACACCTCATGGGACTAGGTCAAATTCGGATGGATCCAAAGAAGATGCAAGTTATCCCAAATTGGTAAATCTCAACAAGTATGAGTGAGTTGTGATCATTCCTTAGCCTTACTACTATTGACGATTCATAGAAAGGTATTCAAAGAAAGCAGAACCTTTCACAGATTTATTTAAGAAGAATAGGAAGTGGGATTACTCGAAGGCATATCAACAAGCCTTTGAGGAGCACAAGTATGCGGCAATAAAGGAACCGGTGTTAATCTTCCAAATGTTACTAAGTACGTTGAGGTGCAAACCCATGCGTTGGATTTTGCTCTCAGAGGGATCTTATCACAAGAAGGCCATCCAATAGCCTATGAGAGTAATAAGCTAAACGAAACTAAACGTTATGCTGCCCATGAGGAGTTGTGATTGTGCACTGTCTGAGAATCTGGCGACATAAATTGCCCAATTCTAAGCTCATAGTGAAAACTGACAACACTACTACCAACCATATCCTCACCCAACTAAAATTAATGTCAAAGTAGACTTGGTGACAGGAGTTCTTAATAGAATTCGACATTGACTGAAAGCACAAATCTAGACGGAGTAACTAGGCCGCAAAAGTCTCTAGTAGAAGACCATATCTCGCCGTCTTATCTCGAGTAGCTCACTTATAAACAAGCAAGATTGCCACAACTATCAAAGAACAGGTAAATATAAATATTGAAAAGGACCCAATGGTCATAACTCTACTTCAACTTATTCAGAAAGGCAAGACTCGAAGATTCTAAATAGACGATAATTTGATCTTCACAAAGGGAAACTAGGTTTTTGTACCTAAGGCTAGAGGACTGAGGATGACGCTCCTCGAGGGTGTCATAACACTATGGGTTGGTCTTCGAAATGGCAGCGTTCCTTGAGCCTAATACAGAAAGGCCATTACTGGCCCAAGATTAAAGATGATGTGATAAGCTACACAAAGACAAGTCTCACTTGTCAACAAAATAAAATGGAATGTCAGCTATACGAAGACATGTCTCACCTATTAACAAGATAAAATGCAACGTCAAAAAACGGTGGGATTGCTAATTATACCTAGTAGACTTAAGAAAGTGTTTCCCTTGACTTCATCACAAGGCTGCCGAAGGTTGGTGAATACTCGTACATCTAGGTGATCGTAAACTGCTTTTCAAAATCTACCACTTTTGTTCAGGCATCAAAAAATTGTTCAATAGAGGAGACAGCATTCCTTTTCTTCAAACACATTGACAAATATAGGGAAGTGCCCCAAAACATTGTGAGTGATAAAGACAAACCCTTCATCAAAGCCTTATGGTCAAGGGTCTTCATACTGCCCAATTCAAAATTGAATATCTCATCAAGCTACCATCCTCAAATTGACGATCAAATGGAGAGATTCAATAACCTACTTAAGAAGTACCTATGACATATTGTGAGTGCCAGTTAAAAGGATTAGGTAAAGATCCTAAATGTTTCTCAATTTTGTTTTAACACTCCAAAGTGCTCTTTCTTCAAATAAGAGTTCTTTTGAAATTGCAATAAGTCAACAGTTGTTTCTTCCACACCTTGTAGCCAAGCCATATAAAGGTTAAAGTCCTCGTGCTTATAACTTTGCCTGGGAGTGGAAGAAAAACAAGAGATTGCTAAATCCTACTTGGAGAAAGTGTCTTACAAGATGAAAAAGTGGGCAGATCAGAGGAGACGACCTGTGCAATTCAATGTAAGATAGATATTATATTACTAAAGCTTCTCTAAAAATAGATACGGTTTCTTAGAGGAACAAACAAGCGCCTCTCACCGAAATATAAAGGACTTGTCAACATCATTGCACATATGGAAAAAGCCTAGTACAAGATAGATCCACTGGAATAGATGACGGCCTACCCAGTTTTCTACGTGAGCTACTTGGAGTCATATTATCTTGACATAAAAGACTCTTCACACAACCTATCACAACACACTAACATTAAATTGAAGCCATCACCAACACTAGAAGTTGAAGAGATTATTATTAAACAGGAAGTGACAGCATCATCAGGAAAGTAGAAAGAAGTGTGCGTAAAACCAAGCTAGAATTTGCTAAAGACATTAGATTAAAAAGATGAGACATCAACCTATACTAGAGATCAAGTCAATGAAGACATCGACAGCTCAATAGAGGGAGGATGTTAGAATCCAAACAGAATCATGTAAATTTTTATATAATTTTTGTCACATCTTCGAATTTTTCTAGGAATTCAGGTGATTTTAATTTAAATTTTAATACTATAAAATAAATTACATACCCAATTATGTAAGTTAAGGACTTTTAATATATAATAGTGTCAAACACTAAAAGGCCAAAAACTCTCTATATGAGAGAATAAATTCTTAAAATCTTCTTCTATATCCAATTATTGCCTGTTACTATTGATTATTTGTATTTCCACACTTTTAATTAGTGATTTGTGCTTTACATACTCGACACTAGTACCATTTTCACGTTCACATCCCAGGATCAACCCCAACCCTTAAGTGTGCTCGTGAGTCAGCTTGACTAGTGTTCATTCCCGCGAGTAGCCGAACACGTTGCACTATTTTGTAGCTAGAAAATTCGGACTGCGACACCTCGCATGGCACAGGACAAAGATGTCCCGATGCAGCATGACATGTAGCACGCTTGTGCTAGGCTGTGCCTCCAGGCCATATCGGTTTAGAACTAACTATAATAAAAATATAAAACAACATATAAAAAATAAAATTACACAAAAATATTTAAAAAAAAATACATAACATTTCATTCATTTTTTCAATTATTTTTAACGTTACAATTTACAAAAGTAAGATAAATATGCATGCAATAATAACTCAATTATTTTTAACTTTCACTTATATTTTCACTTGTACCGTTACTACAACCACTTCTGGAGTCATCCTCTTCATTAAAACTCAAAAATTTATAGCGTAATCTTTTGTGTCAAACCAATTCTTAAAAATGAGATACATTTTTATTATTTTTGAAATCATTATATTTCTTTTTCGTCAACTATTCAACCCTTGAAGCTAAAACAAGCTTTAATGTCACTGTACTTGTTAGTAGAATTAAGAGATCCTATGCCATTACTGCAAATGCGAAAAATATATGCTCAATAGCCTTCCACTGCATTGTTGCTGCCATTAACACTGCTGTGCACAGAGTTGAAATTGCCATATTGAGTGTTGCTTTGCAATAGGCAAAAGGGGCAAATTTCAGTGTTTTTTTTCTCTTCAACTAAAAATTTTGCCTATATATATCATTATCTTCATCTAATTTTGCACTTACCATTTATCAAATTTCTTAATCTTTTCTCATTGATGCCTAACTTCCCCTATGATCTATTGTTACTTGTGGTCTAATTTATATTCTAATTTTTATGTTATTTTTTATCGTTATTATTTTTTTATCATAATTTTGTTTAATTCCTTAGCATGTTTTTGTTATGTTCTAAAACATTCACAATGATCAATCACAAGCACAAATTAGTAGTTCTACACCCGGTCCATCCCGAATAAGATCAAATAGAATTTGTGATTTATTCGACTAAATGATACATGAAGGTGAACAAAAAGCTATTTGTAACTAAATAATTACAGTTATTGCAATGTCAAAAACACCGAAGATTTAATTTCACAAATGAAGAAACATGGACAACAGCAACAGAATGTAGCACATGGAGAATTGACATTTGATGCTAATGTGTTTCACTACAATTTCACATTATCGTTGCAATTTTTTTTTTTTAAAAAAAAAAAAAACTCATGTAATGGGCCACACTAGACACATCAAGATTCATGCTACAGGTCGGCTGATTTGTGGCTTTGCACGGACTGAAGTATTTGGGTTGTCCAATACATAGCCAAACACCATTCATTACGGGCATGCTTAGCATGGCCCATGACGGGTTGAGCCGTGCCGTGCCATGGGCAGTATGGCCCAATTACTATCTATAGATATGAAAGAAGATTCTCGAATTCATTTCCACATATAAAGGGAATTGGTCCTTTTCTTCTTTGATACTAATATACATTAAAAGTCCCCAACATTAACAATGAGATATCCAATTTTCTACAAATACTAAAATTTAAACAAAACAAACTTAAATTCTAAAATTCAAGGATATGAAAGAAAAATATGTAAAAATTTACATTACTCAATTTGAATTTTAGCATCCTCCTCCTACTAAACTGTTGATGTCCTCATTGACTTGATCTTCAATGTACCTTTGTCCTCTCACATCTTTAGTCTCCAGTCTTTATGAAGTTACCAACTTGCTTCTTCTGTTAGCCTCCGCTTCTACTTCACAAGCACTTCTCTTTACTTCTTCCCAATTGATGTCATCACCTTTCATTCAACTATGATCTCTTTGCCTTTTGGCGTTAGTGGTAGCTTTAGGCTAATGTTGGTTTACGGCGACAACTCGTGTGAATAATCTACCATGTCAGGGTAATATGGCTTTAGATATCTCACAAGGAAGACACGATAAACCTTTGTACGCTCTGAATGATCTAACTTGTACAAGGCCTTTCCCACATGAGCAATGATCCAGAAAAGGCCTTCAAATTTTCGAAAGAGGCGCCTATCTCTTTGAGAAATCGCACCTGATCTTAGAGAAACTTCATCAACACAAGATCTCCCAAATTGAATTACATATGTCGCCCCTGCTGATCTGACCACTTCTTTATTTGCAATCTCCATGATCTATTTCCACTTCCAACCAAAGTTGTAAGCACGAGGGCACTATCCTCTGCATGGCTCAACTACAGTGTGAAAAAATCAGTTGCTAACTTGTTACAATTTCAAAACAACTCTTGTTAGAAGGAGAGAACTTTTGAACATTAAAACAAAATTAACATCAAGATAACTTCACCTAATCCTAACTGGCACTCACAAAGTAGTGCAGGAATTCTTTGAATAGGCCATTAACTATCTCTGTTTGACAATCAGTTTGAGGATGGTAGTTCGGTGAGATGTTCAATGTCAAACCAGAGAAGCCTGAAGAGTTCTAACCAGAAAGCTCCAATAAAGCATCCATCCCTATCACTCACAATTCTTTGGGACACTTCCCTAATACTTGATGACATGCTTGAAGAAATGGAGCATTCTCTCTTCCCTTGAACAATCTGTTATTTCAACAATCTCTTGATGTCAAAACAAAAGAGTTGTTCTTTGAGAAGTAGTCCAAGTCCACCAAGATACACAAGTATTTACTAACCTTGGGCAGCCTAATGTCAAACTTGAGGAAAAACATTTCCCAGGGTCTACTAGGCACAATAAGGGATCCCATCAACCCCACCTGCTTTTAACTTTCAATCTTATCCTATTAACAAGTGAAACAAGTCTTAGAATAGCTCATACATCGTCCTTCATCTTAGGCCAATAATAGCCCTTCTACAATAAGCTAAGAATACTATGCCACCGCCAATGACCTGTTTATAGTGTAATGACTCTCCCTAAGGAGCATGCTCCTCAATCTTTCAACCATAGGTATGAAAACCTAATATCTCTTTGTGAAGATCAATCCATTGTCAACCTAAAATCTCTGAGACTTGCCTTTTTGAATAAGTTGAAGTATAGTCACAATCATTGGATCCTTCTCTAGGTTTTCTTTTTCCTATTCACTGATAGTTGTGACAATACGACTTAGTGGGCTATTCAAGATAAGACAGCGAGGTTCAATCTTCGACTAAGGGTATATGCAGCCTGGTTGCAATGTCTGGCTTTATTTTAAAGCTCAAAGTCGAATTCCGCTAAACAGAGCCACCAAGCCTATTTTGAAGTCTTCGGTTGCGTCAGGATGTGGTTGGCAATAGTGTTGTCAATCTTCACCACAAACTTGAAGCCAAGCAAGTAGTGTCTCCATGTCTTTAAACAATACACAAATGCCAACAACTCTTTCTCTTGGGCTGTATAGTGTTGTTTGTCCTCATTCATCTTCCTACTCTTATAGACCACTAGATGGCATTCTTACAATAAGATCCCTTCGAGAGAAAATTTTGAGACATTAGTTTGCACTTTAAAATGCATGGGTAGACACAATCTAACTAGACACAATCTTTTGGCTTCTTGAAGGTGCTCACTAGACGCAATCTAACACATGAGTACTGAGTTTAAGTGGGGGATGAGCACACTCTTAGCCACCTTAAGGAAATCCATCCCCAAATTATATCAAAGTCATTCATAGGTGTTGCCATGAAGTTTAACTTCTCATTCCTCTCACCAAGTCGTAACGGCACAAACTTGGCAACATCAATGATAGGCTTTGCTTTAGAGTTCACACCCTTTATATTGCCACAATGTTACTCCATCAACACACCCAGTCAATTCACTTTAATCGTGGCCAAGAAATTGTGAGTGGCACCCATGTTGACCATGGTGTTAGAACTCCTGCCATTCACTTATAGTTCCTAGTATGTTAGGTCAATGGACTTAGTGGATGTCTGAGCATGCTTTTCAAGGGCATACAAGAGGTGTATTATGCCCATACGAATTTGGCCTCCATTGTTCTCATCATCTCTTGACTTAGGTTAATCCTTTCTGCCTTATACCGCACTTAAGTTCCCTTGAGCAAACATTGTCCCACCTTATGTGACCCATTACATAAGGAAAACCCACTAGAAGAAGTCTCCATAATTGTCAACATACTGATACTTCCCTTAGAGGTCTGGGAGTTACCTGGCAATGATTTTATAAAACGTTACTCCATTTTTGGCTTTGTTCTCTAACTTGTTGACCCTAAATACTGCATGGGCTTCTTTGATGAATTACCACCATTACCTCGGTTATAATTGCCCCTCACAATGGCATAGTTAACAAGTCTTTTAATTGCATTTTAGATGAAGGTCAAATCTTACACTCGCTGTTTAAATAACTCCATTGAAGCCCCTGGCTACAAATTATCAGTAAAATAAAGAGATGATCCATATTAGACATCTCTTTGGTGTCTAACATACAAGTCAAGAACACTTTAATGTAGTCTCTTATTGTCCTCATGTGCCTAATTTGTTTCGGTTTTCTTTATGCCATGAATTCAGTGTTTTCAAGATAGAATTGTGCCATTAGTTTTCTCTTAAAGCCTTTCTACAAGTCAATGCTCAATCTCTCCTGGGCATTTTCCTTATAATTGAAGCACCACCACAGTTTCACATCATCAATTAGGTACATTATCGCCATGGAAGCCCTGACCTCATTTGAATTCATTTTTACGACCCTAAAATATCGTTCTAAATCGAAGATGAAGTTGTCAACCTCCTTTAAATCTCACGTGCCACTGTACCAAAGAGGTTGTAGAGGCTTGACTCTACCATTGCCAAACGCACTACCATTAGCCACCACAGTGCACACTAAAAGGCTCATTTTATCAATGCATTTAGCGTTCTCTTCTTACAATACTCTTATTAAGCCGCAAACATCATCAGACTCTTGACCACCCCTTAACGGAACCTTAGATTATCGGTGAGGCTATCCACCTACCCTTCCATCCTATCGAAGGATTTGCATTAAGCTTCTAGCTCAATCATCCTTCCTACGAGAGCTTCAAGATAGGAAACTATACTGAAATGAACTGCAGGAGTTATCTAAGTAACCGGTTGTGATGTCACTTGGGCCATTAGGATTCCACCTTATGTGCTTTTCGTAAACAGCGTCCTTATTATCATTCCTCGCATAAGTCAAGCTCATATATCCTGTGTCATAGTCTAATTTTTATAACTATAAAATTGTGTAACCCGTCTATTTCCATTGGGAGACGAACAACAACCAAGTTGACCTCTGAGCACATTTAAATATGAAAGTCAATCCCGAGACACAATCACGAGAAAGGACACAATGTCAAGAATATCAAACACAAGCCAATAGTTGAAAATATGAAAACACCAGCGAACAATAAATAGCAACAAGCAACGATCGGATATGAAAGACGATTTCTTAAATTCATTTCGCATATAGAGAGTTTTTGACCTTTCAACCTTTGGCACTAATACACATTAAAAGTTCCCAACTTTCACAATAGAGCATTTAATTTTTTAACAATACTATAATTCAAATTAAATTCACCTAAATTTCTCAAAAATTTCAATGATCTAAAAAAATTTATGTAAATATTTATAGGGCTTAATTTGAATTCTAACATTGAATCATCATTGGCTAGCCTTACATGCACCTCTACTAATCTAAAGTTTCAAAAAAGAACGCAATGAATGAGCAAATGCTCAACAAGTAAACCCTATCTAACAAAAATGGAACTATAATAATTTCGAGAATAATCAATGTCAAAGGCTATGAAAGCAATAGATGACAATAAGCAATACTCAATGACAATACTACATCTGAGATTCCACGAGTCAAGTCCCAATCATAATAAAGATATATGACTCAACACAATCCCAATGAATAATTAACAAATGGATTTCACCAAATCCAAATATCAACAATATGGATTACTCTAAATCCAAAAAAAGAGAGAGAGAACGAGAGAGAAGTCTATCCACACATTGAGATATCACACGAATCTTCACGGATCTTATTTTGTCAATAAAAACCAAAAACGAACGTATTTACGCCCCAATTAGCAGAGTAAGTCCCCAGAGGGCTCAGCATTCACCATTTAACATGCAACCACCCCTACTCATCAAAGACTTCTCACAATCCAATAGAGCAAGAATCCCTACCACCCTTAGCATCACACATGCCCAAACTCAATGTCCTTCACTATGACATCCTAGATATTATGGTTACAAAACTATGAACATCCCTCCACAATACAATAGATCTCAACCTCCAAATATGAACACAAATCAGAAAAGTATGAACTATGCTAAAATCTTATAAACTCATTCACCTAAACACCTTAAAATCTTTGTACATTCTCATTTATTTAGCCATAGAATGCCAACAAAACAAATCCACGCAATCAAAGGCAATGCCAACAAACTCATGGAAGGAAAGAATAGAGGAATTTACCAGAGTACCAAAATACCCCATGTGGCCACTCTCACTAGGAACCATTGAAGTTCTCTAATTCATCATAACTCTTAAATCACACTCCTAGACTTCAAAACGTACAATTTAACTCACGTTCTTGAAATTGCCTCTCCGTTGTTTGAACATCGCCTCGAACAGCAATCAAACATCGAACACCATTCCTCATAAACAATGATAGAATCATCCGAATTGCTATAACTACCACTAAGGCCTTATAACGACCTAATACCATGCCACTTATCATCAAATGCATCAAAATCTTCTTGATTCCTGAGGCTTCATGAAATAGACTAGTGTTCAAAAGTTACCTTGCAAGGCACTCAAACAGCAAGCTCTAAATCTCATAGAAACGAAACTTCTACTCAAGTTATTAATCATCCCACTAAGGCCTCCTAGCTGCTTAATATCACGCCATATAAAATGCATTGGAATCCTCCAGATTCAGGGATCCTATCAACAACCTCCTGGCATTTGGACATCCTCTCAAACGGCACTCGAACATCAAATAAAAGCTCACTACTTTTAAGTATGCAATCATGCATAAACAATAGTATAACTCACATATGTCTATGCAACCAATTAAAAGACTATAACATAACATATCATTAGAATATTTCAGTTCTACTGTCTTAGAAAAAGCATGCAGCATGAATACATAATTCTGCCCAGAGTCCAAATGGCATTCAAACATTGGATACATAATTGTGAGGTTTGAACACTTGTTGTAACTTGCATAATTCACATCCAAAATTCATCTAACAAGCATATACACTCTTCTTTACAAGAACCAATAACAAAAGAAGAATTTTTAAAATTTAATGAAGGGTTAGTTCATTTGCCTTAAGAGCTTCTTCTATCAATTTCTAGGAATTCCTCCCAGTTCTCTTTCTCAAGACTCACTCAGAAGCCTCTCTGGAATTTCTTCTAAGTCCCTTATCCTCTCTAAAGTTCAATATAAATAGAGGAGGGTTAAACTGTAAGGAGACTATGTTTTAGGTTGGGTGGCTGAGTGGTTAATTCCCCTCTATCAATTTATTTGAAATTTGAAATTTCAAGTAAAAAATATGCTCATCCCAGCCTCCTCAAATCAGTCAAGTCACACGCCTCCTTATGCCAAGAATATTGCTTCTATTTAATCAAGGTGCAGCTAGGGTTTCAAGTTCATTCCCTCCAAATTCTAGTTATTTGCTTAGAATATTATTTGCCCAAAAAGTTTGAAATATATTAGCCTTCTAATGCTTATCATAGTCGAGTCATAATGAAGGAGTTCCCACTTCAAAAGCATTCCAAAATTTTACAAGATATGGATCCCTATTTGAATTGTTGCTGAATAGTGAATTATTTAATTAAGACAAGCAGATTGTCTCGTATACCATCCTCAATTCAGCTGAGATCCCCTTCCAACTAATCCACATAATTTTAGATTTAAAAATATTTACTAATACAGTAATTTACAAAGTGTACATGACCCAAAATTACAAATATAACCTCTTATATTATCCTTAGGTGGTAAATGGGCTGAGACTCCCGTGGCACAACCCAGCCCGTAGTGAACAATGTTGGGCCACGTATAGCACGGCCCAACACTTCAGACTGTGCTAGGCCACTTGGTAGCTGCCCGCGAGCTGTGCTGACACAGCCCATAACTTTCTTTTTTTAAATTGCC
>JAODPA010138236.1:9012-43601 GCA_025585075.1 Nepenthes mirabilis
CACTGCCAAGACTGCCCCCTTCTACCTTGTCTCTCTGCCCTTCTAGCTCTCTTTATTCTCTCCCCCTCCCTCATCACCACTCTATCATCACCACCTCAACTCCAACCTCTCCCCGTCCAGAGCCACCTCTCCCTCCAATTCAATTCCAACTTCTATCAACGGGCACTATGTCCGTTCACATCTTCTTTGCGGTTTGCACATAATGGAAAAACTGCAACATGAATCACAAAGAGGGGAAAAACACTTATGTAAATTGGGTGT
Organism: Nepenthes mirabilis; assembly: GCA_025585075.1. NCBI lineage: Eukaryota > Viridiplantae > Streptophyta > Magnoliopsida > Caryophyllales > Nepenthaceae > Nepenthes > Nepenthes mirabilis. Next base: position 9,274 of record JAODPA010138236.1, read on the forward strand.
AACGGAGGGGGGCTCTCCCCTCATGTAATTCCCATGACATGATCCCTACTGCGAATCGAGAAGGGTTTTCTCCATTGTGTGGTCTGTTTGAAGAGGAGGAAAAAAGAATAAATAGGATGGGAGGGGACCGGGGGAGGGGAGACAGAAAATTGTAGGTGCTCCCGGATATGGAGGGGATTGGTGGAAGGACAGTGCTGTAGGGAGGATGACATACTTCATTTGAGAGTAGATTGTTGTAGGATGACTGGATTGTATGTTACCGTGAGGAAAGAGAGTGTAATTCTCTCTATTCCTGGGACATTCTTAGGATGATGTATAGTGAGAAAACTCACCTCCCCACCCACAAAGAAGTTGATAATAAACTAGACCCTTCCCCTGAAGTGGTCCATATTCTATTCCTTGTCATGAATAATGGAATTGAGAAGACGAAGACAGTACTCCTATTGAAAAACAGGCTAGTACCTTTTTTTTTTCCACTTATATGGAAATACTGTTTTGGGGGGAGGGAACATTCGGAAAATTTCCTAGCTCCTATACACCAGGTGAGAGGATATGGTTCCCTTCTAAAGATGGCTAATTTTTCGTTTCAATTGGTCTGGATTTAGCTATAGGGAGGAAGTCAAACAAGAATAAAATTTGAGCATTTTCCCCACTGTTTAGACTCCAAAAATCAACAAATCAAACAAGACATTGAAAAGCCAATTGACTCAATGTGACAGCATATTATGATTTTCCGATTTGTTAATTATGTTTTAGGATGTCATACTACAGCATATGTAAGCTACTCCATATGCCTGTTTTACGAATGCATGAATATGACAAAAAGGAACTGAAAATAACAGAGCATAATGTTCATCCGAACCTGGTTAGTATCTTGAGTTGGCACAGTTACATCATCAATCAAGAAGATCTTTGGTAAGTCAGTCAAGTTTGATGCGTACACGAGTGATGTTGGAGCAAATGACTGAATAAAGCAAGGTTGCTTTAGCCAATCTTTTGACAAATATGAACCTTTGTATCCATACTTCTTCAGTGTAGACACAAACACGTCCTCAAACCGCTTGCCATTTGGCCATTTCACCTGTAGAAAGCCATTGTCCAAACTAAGTGGTGTGGCATAAATTAATTATTTCAGAAATTAGGAAAACGTTGCCAGTAAATCCATGAATCTATGTTATAGAGGAGTGCAAATATTGTTGTGAACACATGGCACGTACCACCGATCTGCAGAGAAAAAAATATAGATAATGTGTGATTGTTATGTGGATTAGTTGAATTTATGACGCTATTAAAGTCTTTAAAATAAAAGGGGAAATTGTGGCAGATATAGTAGAACCTCTAATTATTGATATCCTTTGTCGAAACAAAACTTACCAACTATAAGAACACATCAGTTAGTAAGTACTATAAATATTGTTCTGAAATATTTAATTGGTCATACCCTATATAATACTTTTTTAACCCCAGCCCAACCACATTAAACAGTAACATCATAACCAAACCATAAATGGATAGAAGTAAAAACCTTGGCGTAATATTGTGAATTTATGACATGTCATTTCTGTGTTAAATATTAATTACAAACACTATCTTTCATATCTTTATGATATAAAGAATTAATTCCAATCATTATATTTTTATGATACTGAAATATGCACTCTTTTTCAATACATTGCTTACTTCACTTTTATTACAGCTATTTTAGATTTTGAAAATTCATACTTTATACATAAGTGTAATGCCAGACTAGGTATGCTTTTCTACTTTTTAACAAATGTCCGAGTGACATACATATGCAATTAGGCCAAAATATTAATATTTTCACACATACAGTATTCTCTAATATTCAGTACCATAAAGGAAAATTGTAAAGAAAATTAACAATTAGCATATAGGGAGAATATCAAACTGTATAACGAAGTTGGTTCAGGAAAATATCCAAAATATTAATTACAATAGAAAAAACTGCAAATTTATATTTACTTTTGTAATGAAACACCAAAAACTATGGCAATTGAAATGACATTTACTTACATGCTGATTGATAAATACAGGATTTTTTATCTCTGGATAAATCCCAACAATTCTAGGAGCATCAAGTGCAATGGCGATGTACTCCTCAAAAGTAATGATGGGGAATTTTCCTGCACAAATACATCACAGAACATTGAGAACTATCAGGTGCACCAGGCAAGGATCATCAAATGTGATGCAACATACACTACAACAGCAGGCCTTTAATATAACCATAGATAGTGCAAAGTAAAACAACAAATTCAAATAAGTACACAGAAAAGGCAGAACCAACCATTATACTGTTGATCCCGGAATGGGTATCTCTGTTTCGTTCGTAATGTTTGCAGCTCAGCCCACGTAAAATCAACTAGATGGTATCAAAAAGTTATTTGATGATACATTTGATCTTAGATTTACAAATAATCACTGTTAATATCACAAAAGATGCCATACCAACAAAAAATCCAGTGGTGTTGACCCCTTGAACGTTGTAGGTTCTCTTACGGTTGGAAAACTCCTTATGATCTGCAATATTTGTTGTTTCATCAAGGATTACATCGTGGAAGGATATAAGGACACCATCTTTGGATGCTAGAATATCCGTTTCTATGAAGTCTGCTCCCTCTGTTACAGCTCTCTGCCACAAATATTATGGAAGAAATGAATAAAAACAACTAAAAGAAATGCGACACTGCAAAAACCACAGCTGGAAACTGACTTGTTTAGGAATTAGTTTCAACAATTGTAGGGTATCATTCTGATTTAGATTAATTTTAGAAAGAATATTTTAGTAGGACAATATACTTATGATTTTATTTTTATTTATTCCCAGAAAATTAAGGTTTAGAATTATATTTACTTGTTCTTTTCGCAGTAGATTTAGGAAAGTAGGTTAGAATATATTCATAAATTCGAAAGTACTCTTCATTAATTTAGAAATTGGAATAAATTGAGTTTTCTTCCTGGCAGAGGTTCACAGTGAAAGGTACACACCAGCTCCACCACCACTATATAGAACACAAACGCTCAAAGACACCATCAAAGCCACTGCCTCAGTGCTTTCTCAACCCACCACCACAGATTGCTCTAATGCCCAGAACTAAAACCAAGCTCCTGTAAACTGAACAGCTAAAGGTTTTGCAAGCCAGCAGGCCTGGCAGCAAGAATCAACACCACCCACAAGACCCCGCAGACAAACACCCCATAGCTGACATAATTGATTGATCACTCATGATTCCATTTTCGATGCAATTGCCTTGGAACCTGTATTCTGTTCATTCAATATTCTTTTGGTAAGAATCTATGAACCAAATAATTAAAATTTAGTCAAAAGTATGATCATAAGGCCCTGTCACATGCGGCCCTCTAAGAATTCAAGAACAAGTCCAATCAATCCCTTTATGTTCTCAAGTACACAAAAAAAGTGGTAACTTGCTGTTGAATAAACCATGAACCAAGTTTTATAGTATATAGTAATACTTGCCATTCAAACCATACGGTTTATCTACCTAGTATAAAACACTTTGACCAAGAGTTATGATATACACACCATTCCATCTTTTAGTCACTTTTTCTAAAATGCTCAACAAAAAGCACTCCAATGCAGCACAAACAACCCAAGCATAGCAGCAAGAAAAGAGAAGCAAATCAAAATGCTCAAGCCAACTGCAAAAATACCTCCATCATTCATCATTAACTCATAATCCAAATCAAAATTTCCATGCATAATAATCCTATTTCATATTCCTACTTCATCCCAAGGGGGGATCCCCCCTGAGAAGCAAGTTTTCCGCTCTATCCCCATATGACCTTAAGCAACCATTAGCTTAAAAGAAAAATATGTACGCATAAGTTGCATGCTCAGTCTTGTACATCACAATGCATAAACGATAAGGACAGGTCACATGAATAGCATACAACCCACAAGTTTATACAACCTGATAGAATCTCCCCATCTCTTCTAGCCAATATATAAGAGAAACTTTTATAGATTGATGGAATTCTTTCAATTATTTCACAATTCATTACTCAAATATCAAGTGAGATTCTGTAATTCGTTGAAACGGAGACAACATCACTGCAATATCTGTGTTCTCAAGTACAGCAATTCCCCATTTATTAAATCCAGGAGTATTGTAGTTTTGCAAAGCTAAAAAAATTCAGCCAATTCCTTTTCAACAAACCCAGCCCAAAGTCTTCAAACCAGCCTCTAACATGCACGACCTGTAATTTGAAAAGACAGTTGCATCCCCTACAAGTGGACTATATAGGATTCATATCCATTGTGACTAATTATTGTGCACTTCTCGAGAAGTTCCATACATCCAAGGAAGAATTACGTAATATCAATTGAGAAGCCATGGGTTCAGCAGGATGCTCCAGCTGACCACTATGATCATGCCTCGGAAGAGTCCATAAGGTGTTAATTAAGTACTACAGAAAAGTTTTTTACTAAACAACAATGCGACAACAGTTGATTGAAAAGGTCAGCTCTGTGTGATGAAGTGGCTTCAATCACAACAGAAAGTGTGTGTTTAAGGAAAAAGAGAGGAAATTGGATGGGACAGTGAGGACGGGATAGAGTAAATGAAGGAGATGAGAACAAAACAAAGATGTAGGATGAAAATTCAATCGAAACTTTCATCATAACATCATTCATGTTGGCAATAGAGATCTCGATGTGCTTATAAAGCCAAGATTGCAGTTTCAATCTCGGTGTCATGGTATCACGGTGTTGCAGGCGTATCATCAACAAACATAAAGGTCATCACAATTTCGCTGCCATATTGTAATGATCATGGTAAATGTCATGACCTGTAACAAAATCTATGGGCAAGCTCCCTCTCTAGCTACTCATAACAACCCTTTCCATGGTAGGCACTCATTTTCCTAACTTGTATTGCTAACGAATTACTAACCTATCTAACAACCTTGTGAACTACAACTGATTTCTCCTAGTTGCAGCAGCTGATACTATTGCTGGCATAATTGCTGATGTTTATGCAACGACATGCAGCTGCTGATACAACCCATGCTCCTGATTCAGTAGATTTTGTTGCTGGTGCCTTGCTGCCAATGCCCGTTCTAGTTATTTAAATGACACTCTGAAAAGCGGGAAATAATTAATTTGCGGCCAGTTGAGGCACATGACACTATAATTGCTTAAGAAGCCGCTAGGCTGTAAAGGCAATAATTGCAGAGGATGACAAAGAGCCTGGTGCAGAAGAACTTAAGAGTATTACCAAGGATGTGATTTAAAATATTCAACACATTACCTTTTCCAGGCAGATGAGTTTTTTTCCCACAAAGTAGCAGACAAGTTTCTTCAATTCCAGATTTTCTTTATAAAGGAACTCTAATAGAAATTGGGACTCATTTCAAACTTAATTATGGCAAATTATCATATCTTTAACTCTCCATTTCTTCAACACTCGAGGACCCTTTTAAGTGGGGGAGGGGAAGAGTTATGCGGAAGGGATATAGTTACACTTTTAAGTGGGGTAGGGGAAGAGTTATGCGGAAGGGATATAGTTGAATATTGATGACTTTAGGAATTTATTCAATAACTGTAAGACATTTTTTGTAATAAATATATTTCTTGACTTATTATATTCAAGGTATTCATATTCATATATTTTATTTATGAGTTTTCTTATTTTAGGTAAGGAAATTACAATAATTCTTGCTAGAAATCCATCACAATGAACTAATATCAAGAAAATACGGAATTGGGAGACAAATAGAGAAGAAGAGAGGGAAAAGAGGGGCTTGGATAGAGAGAGAAGAGAGAGAGAAATAGAGAGAGAGAGAGATCAGAAAGGAGATGACTAATTTCTTATTTCCATTCATACCCTTTACAATGCTTAAGCCAATCCAACTATAGTCCTACTTCCTTTTCTTTACTTTTCTGCTTTTATTTATAAACACACAATTTAACTAACTACCAGTAAGCTAAGCTGGTCCACTAATGAGATTTATGACAATATCCCCCAGTTTGAAATCATCCTTGCCCTTAAGGATGGATTAAAATTACCACCCACCTATTTAGCTATCAACTACTGCTACTAGTTTAACTATAACAGTACAATATAGCATACAAATTCCCTTGGTGCCTCTAAACATCTTTGTGAGTAAGAGTATTAATTTGTTGAAGATGTGACAGTAGGACCTTTGCGCTTGAGAGCATGCTTTTTAATGAAAATTCTGCCATTGAGCTTAAAATATAGGCTCAAAAAGATTCAGGTCACAAATTCAGTATCATGGAAAGAACGACTTTGTATTGGCATAAGGATTTTCCAACTAAAACTAAAGGCTTGTCACCAACTTGTAGCATATCGATGTGCTCTCTGAATTCAGCAGCATGATGAATGTTTGGTTGCTTTTGTTCTAAACTAACATGGGTACGGGAATTGGTAGGGAAATAAGTGCATTCATCAATTTCTTTTAGCAGTTTTAATCGACATTCCTTGCACTAATCAAGGTAAGCACTGCTGTTGAAACAAGCTTTGGCTGAATTTCCATTACTGGTGTATCCAGAACAGCCCATTTTTGAGCTCTGATCTCTGAGATCTTGACCTCTGATAAAAGGAGTTGCTGAAGTATCAGGAGTGAAATCCAAATTTTCAAGTTGTTTAAAGGAGACCAGGAATCTGTTTTGGTAGCCTTTCGAGCTGGATGTACATAGGGAAATTGGGGGTGCTTTGTTATGCACCTTGTCCATTATTTGATTCATTAGGTCATTCATCTGCTGTTAGAAAATTTTCTAAAATTCAGAAAAACTTTCTTGAAGCCATTGTTGCTGCTGCTGGAATTGTTGCTGTGAAAGATGTTAAATCTATTTGTGCTGCCTTTGCTGTACATGCTGTATATGTTCTATGGTATCTTATTGCCACTATTTCAGCTGTTCAATCATCAGACAAGTAAAGTGAAATTATTATGTAAATGTTGTAACCAAATCTGTATTGGAGCAAAAGTGCATAAAAAGAAATTGCAGAATTAGCAGGAGCAGAATTCTGTTTGTGCAAATAACAGAATGTAAATTTCTGAACTCTTTTCTTGAAGCAGAAACGGAACTTGATTATTTATGGCTGATGTAATGCTTAACTGTGGAGAAAAAAAGAATGTCCTAAATCTGAATTGCAGAACCACGATTTCCTGAACCAACTAATGCAGAATTACATAATTGAGAGATATGTCACCAAGGCAGGTCTGGATTCCAGGTGAAACAGGCTGCAGAGTGTTGTAGAATGATCTAGTGACCTGATGAAGTTGTGCAGAATCAAGAATTATATGATGTTGATGCAGGAATGTATAATCTTGATGCAAGGATCAAGATATATGTTCAGAAATACAGAAATACAGAAGCAAAATTGCAGAAATGCTGATGCAGAATTGCAGAGTTCCTAGTGAAGATTTGTAGAATGACAGAAGCAAAATCTGGTGTTTGTTGGAAGAATTGCTGCTGCTACTAGTTCGTTGGCAATTGCAGAATTCCAGTATCAGAATCTCAAGTGCAGAGCCAGAATTGCAGACCTGAGAAAGCAGAAGTTGCTGATCTGCTGTAAGGTTTGATCATCTGATTAATGTAGGTCACTGTTGCAAGAAAGCCAAAAATCAAACCAATAACCCAAAAAAACAGAATGCTAGTCAAGATATCTGTTGTAGGACAGCATATCCCAGAATTAAGGAAGTAAATTGTCACAAAACTTGAGAATTTCTGCTGTTGCTAATGCAGAAAACTTTGGAACCTGTTTACCACAGAATGTGGTGCTGTTGCAAAAATCAAAGTCTGTGTGGACCAGTGCAGAAATTCAGAATCTGTCAAAGAGCCTTTCAATTGCAGAAATTAAGTCAAGAACAAACAAGAACAAAGAAGCATTTTTTGTTCTTGCTGTATTGAAAAAAAAATGTGGATATTTGATGACAAAGAACTGAATTCTCATGGATTCAAACCAATCTCTGACACAAAATTTGATGATTCTTGCAAGAAATCCATCACAAAGGAGGAACTAATATCAAGAAAATATATAATTAAACAAGAAATAGGGAAGAAGTGAGGAGAAAGAGGGATTCGGACAGAGGGAGAAGAGAAAGAGAGAAAGATTAGAAAGGAGAGTCATAGATCAAAAAGGAGATGACTAATTTCCCCAGTCAATGGCATTGGCTAATGGCCATTCGTCTGCTTGACCGATTTTGATTTGGAATATTCCATGCATTAACCAATTTACTTATTGTCTTACTTCCTTTTCTTTGCTTTATTTACAACTACACAATCTAACTGGTAACAAGCTAAGTTGGCCTACTAATGAGATTGATGACACAAAATTAAGATTTATAATTGTCTTAGGTTTTCGGTTAATTTGGGGCATTAGTGTTAGAATTTGTTTATGAGATTCAATTGTACTCTTCATCAATTTTAAAGTTTAAAATAAATACGAGTTCCTTTTCTAGTTTATGCCAGGTGTTATTATTTGATCCTACATCAGATACCAAATTTCCAAGAATCAAAAGATTTTTAGAGAATGAGGAAAAATAAGCATCACTGTGAAATGCAATATGCTAAAATGCAGGATTTGGTCAAAGCAGATAATTATTCTATATCTACTGGTACAGCCCACAACTTCCAATTCCAAATAATCGGTGATGGTAAATTATAACCATAAATATTCTAGGCCAATGAAGGAGGCAGATGGTTACAACAAAGAAGAAGTTAATGCTAAAGAATTTTGATTTAAGACATCATTATCTGATAACAGTCTAATGGTCCATTTGCAACAATCAATCAATGTAGATTATAGTTATGTTTGATGCATCTACCCATTTACAATTGAGAAATGAATTTCAGTTACAAAAAAACCTAGAAAGACTACCATCTTTAATCAGTTGAAATGCAGTAAATGAAATTGAACTGAACATAATGTCTTGCAAGGTCATCCAACAAGCATGTATAGGCCAACTGATAATAGCTTGAATAATTAGAACTTGGACATACAAAATGAAAAGTCAAGCTACAAATCCAAGTTCCAACACATACCATATATCCAGGTGCAAGCTACAAATCCAAGTTCCAACACATACCGTGTATGCAGGTGCAGTTTCTTCAGGCAGTTCTCCATTAGAACCTCTATGTGCGATATTATAGGGACGAAAATTCTGCAGGGGCTGTCTATGCCCCTTTAGTATTTTGCTAGGGAGTGGATAGAAAGGCCTTGCACCACATCCAACAATTAGTAGCAAAAGAGTAAAAGGAACAATTCCTGCCAAATGCAAAACACAAACACCATACTGTCAATTCAACCACAGCATGATAAATGCAGCCAAAAAATGATTCCATGAATCCATAAAAAAATGCCAGTAAACATATATATCCATAATCTAATCAAAGGACAAAGCAGTGATTTCAGAAATTTCCTTCACAAAGACATAAATTCCCTCTATATCCTAATTACTAAACAGCGGCAACTTTGATAAATTGGGAAGCTCAATGATGGTAGATGGAGCATGTATTGGCCTGAGCGCAATGGATTCAGATAAGTGTTTCAAGTTCGATATCTTTCTTACTCTCACCTCTCTCATTTTGTCCGTCTAGAATAAATTTTGATTTTGGTATGAAGTCATAGGCTGGTAGGAGCCTTCTGCTGGGATTTAGTTGCTTGCTCATCTTCTTATGATGTTCTTATTTACCCATTAGTGACATCAATCTTTATGAATCGTCAGATATCATCAATCTATTAGATTTAGCAGGTTCTTGTGATTAAGTATTTCCTTCTGTTCTTAGATTTAGGATTTAATTTGAAGTATATTAAGTCTCAAGTTTTAAATGTATAAATTCAAAAATAATTAGAGTAAATGTTAAGATCTTCCCATAAAGTCAAACTTAGGAATGAACCTAATGAAAATTTAGGTCTCTGTCTGCTTGGAAGATTCTTTTTTCCTCTTCTTAGAACAAAGGCAAAGGTGTGGAAGAGAGAATTCTAAAGGAGAGAGGATTTCACCCATCAAACATTATAAGTGAGAGCCTTAAGCAATTGGAGGATTTTGCTCATCTCTTACGGGTCCATATCTTCTAAAACTTTTTGTTCCATTAACACAATGACATTTGAATGGAATCACCCGGAAAAGCAAGTGCCCCTTATCTTGATTAAAATTGCCTTTGTCGTGCCCTGAATGAATAAAAAGCTTACACTGTGGGGATTCTTCAATTATTGATTTGGCTTTAGGGTTTTAGATTGAGTCCATATTAAGATGGGGGGGGGGTGTGATTGTTCAATTTGGTGATTCCTAGTCCATTTGCTTTGAGTTTCAATCATGGAAAGAAATATTGGCCAATATACAAAATATTGGCTGATATATATCGACATTGTCCCCTCCAATACCGATATTTCCTGATATTACAATAAAATTACGATATATTATGATATCAGTGAGATATCATGATATATCAATCGATATTCAAAATATCAGTTGATATAATTCATATCTTGGCCGATATGGTTGCCAATCTTGGCTGATATAGCTGCCAATCTTGGCTGCTATTTTCCCCTTGGCTTTGATTTGCAAACAAATTTTGTGTCCGATATGTATAACTCAATATAGCCATCATTGATACAACCATGACAAAAATCGATATTTCATCATGGTTTGAATTCGTTGTTGTAGTCTTTTTCTTTATTTGGATAATAATGAACCAAGAATAGGCATGTAGACTAGACGCTTAGGTTTGGTTTATGTGGTAGATGGATGATTTTAGTTTGGAATCTTGAATTTTAAGGAATTAGTGATGATAGACAAGCTACGAGCTTCAAAGGTACTGGTACCCTCTTGAACTCACTCTAATATGGTCAATATATAGTTATTCTCCATCTTTTTATTCTTTTCTTAACAATCTAGGGTAAATTCTAATAGTTTCAATCAGTTGTCCATTGCAATATCTTGGCAAAAGCTAAAGAAAATACTCAAAGCATTTACAATCGATGTGGAATTTACAGAAACACAACCGATGACAAGGCAAATGAAGATCCTGTGCAGAAAGGTACGCAGTTTGATTTTTCCAGCCTAAAATAACTTTCATTAGAATTACATCCCAATGTGGGGGATTTAATACAAGTTCTAGGAAGTTTGGATAAATTACTAGCTGAAATAGATCTTCCTCTTGGAAATGGCTATGAGAAATTTCTGGGAAAGCACTTTGTTTTTCCTATGATGAAGGAGTCATCAACCCTAATAAATCTTCTGTGTAGGAAGCAAGTCCTAGAATAATACAATTACACCCTGTTAGAATGTGCTTATTGTCAATCAAATATGCTTAGGGCTTATACTAGTATGTGTTTTTGTAAGGGTATTGTTGTCTTTGTACTATATTGGGAATAAGCCTAAATATGTGAATAGATCTAACCATAAAGAAATTGGGGGTTTCTGCAAAGCCTCTTCCTCTTTTCTTTGATTGTTACAAGCTCTATTTTCCTTATTTCTAAAAGGCTGCTTTTTTTCTTTTTCTTTTTTTACATAACCTTGTCTAAATCCAGTTCATTAATCTGCTTTAAAAGGATTGACATGGCGTTTGTTTCTGATTCTGAAAGATACTTTTGGGAAGTCTATAATTTGTAACTATTTCCGAAGGCATTTTTTTGGGTGTTCTTGGAAAGAAAAAAACAATCAACTGAATTTTTTTTTTTTTTGGGCATTTCATAGAGAACTGCAATCAGCTTTTTAGGAAGCTTTTCAGAGAAGACCTAAGCAGAGCTACAACTTTTTCAACCAACTTTTAAAAGCAGTATCAAACAGGCCCTAAATTTGGAGGTTTAATTTGGGATTATGTGCAGTATTATGCAGCATGTATGGTCCAAGCCATGGTGTTAAAGATGATGTCACAAAACTCATTTGGGGCTTGCTCAAAGATGTTATAGAGGACCCAGGTTGAAACTGTCATTCTTCATGGATATGTGTAGCTATTAACTGCCTGCAAATTTGTGCTTCCATTAACAAGCTAGCTTGTCAAGCATGTAACTTACTGACACTTGATGTGGATTCCAACCCTGACCCTTGATGTGGAAGTTATCTTGAAATCTCTTCATGTCTCAGCAGATGTTCTTGACACTTATGTCTGTCTTCCAACAGGAAAAGCTAAGGTACTTCTCTCGCAAGTTCATTATGGTTGATTGTCTGATTATTTAAGTGGTTGTAGTTACTCCATGACATCTTTTCCATTGATAGATTGATAGAGACCGGAAAGGATGCTACCATTAACGCAATCTTCTAGAAGATAACTAGTAATGCTCTCAAGGTTTGTCAGTCCTTGAAAAAGTTGGTCCAAAGATCAAAATATTAATAGAGGCCAACATGCATTGATACCTACCGACGTTGGGAAAAAATAACTTTAAATTATCTCATCAATGACATATCACCATATATCCATACAAAAATTTGTCAAAGATAAATGGAAGGTGTCCAACCAGCTAAAATTTTTATTAGTGAGAAGGGTACTTTTTCACTCTATACAGTAATGCTGCTGATATTATCTTGGAGAGGAGTATTAATTTACAAGGACAATATCCAACATTGGCACATTTGGATTCAAGTACCAATTTAAAGCCTTCCTAGTGTGGATCTCAAGTTTTGAGTAAGATTGATAGCACAGTTGGCAATCCGATTAGTACTAATCAATGCACTGGATGTGAACATACAGAAGCTAATGGACACGGTGAAACTAAAGATATAAATCGAAAATTTACCAGGTATCAGGTCAAATAAGCAAAAAATTAGGGTTTATCAAGACCAATGCCATGTGCTTCTAGAATACAATGATATATACGTGGAGGCCTAAATTCTGCCATAGATTCCCTATGTGAAGTCATTTCAAAGTTGATTGAAGAGGAAAGAAAGTTACAAAAGAGAAAATGGCAAAGGCCATTCATCCTTCCACAGTTTCAGAGGGGCAACTGGATCAGAATTGTTCTAATTCAGAATAGACCTCTGTTACACAAAAGCAGAGGGAAACAGCTGAGACTTAACCTGCTACTTCATATTTGGAGTCTAGTAACTTATCTTTGTGCGCATAACAAAGAAGTGTCGGTAATGACTACAGAAAATTGGTTGCGAGATGAGGTGGGCAGCTTGGACATCAGGAGCTTCAATAAAGTTCACAAAAGATGAAATAAGGAGTTTTATTAGAAAGTACATTGGAAGGTCAAAGCTCACAAATTCAAGAGAGTTTTGGCACATGCTCTCAAATATTGGTTGTGTTTCAACAAACATAATTACGCAAGGATGGGAGAATGTGGATTACAGGGTATCCTCAACAACTTGCTATTTCCTACATGGATGGTCCATATCAGAATATTCAATGTCAAAGTCCAATAGTTGAATGGCCCTGTCGAATGCATACTGACAGCTGTATATGCTTCAAAAAAAGCTGCTGATGGAGCTATTTTGAAGTTAAAGCAGCTAAGATAGATAAACCATGGATAATTTTGTTTGGCATCAATGTCATTTTAAATGCTTGAAGCACTAGCTATGGATGTTGCAGAAAGACCATCAAATTACTTTTGAGACTATTTGGATTCTGCTGGGCATCAGGACATCATGTCATCTTTCTATATTTCGTGCAATATCCAAAGTGAAGAGAATCAAACTTAATCCAAGCTTGACAGATTCTTCAGAAACTCCCAATGATTTCTGATCTATGATTCTATTGAGGCTAAGTTTCAAGAGGTGGCATATCTTATCACTCGCCCATGCTCATCACGCTTCCAGATACTGCCAAAATTGGGGCATTTCCTTTTAAATTTTATACGGGATAAACGTCCACCTTTGACAGAAATTGTAAGACATGGCTGAAGCAACAATGATCAAGGCAATAAGATGTTCAGCATTGTACAGAAAATTAAAAGAAAACACATTCCATGCTGCACATTTCGAGACATTAATAAGAGGGTAATTCAAGCAGCTCTAAGTGATTTTTCTCTTCAGTTTCAGATTCTCAGTAGTTATAAAGGGTTCTTTATAGGATTTTATCAATCCAAGAAAGGTCCAAGGTGAGGTGGACCAATGTCAACCATTTTCATTCCTAGAGAAAAAAATGTCACATATTTTTATGCTAGCTTGGCATAAGAGTACTTTTCAAATCTCTCAAGTGATGAAAACGGCACTCTGGTCTTCGTTACAAATCGGAATGTGGTAGACTTCGTATCATTCAATGGAGTTATCTGGATGATCTCTTATCATTTTGTGAAGTTGACATCAATTCAGTCAAGAAAATCCATAAGGGGTCACCACATTTTTTTTTTTTTATGTGTGGGGCCTAAAAGTAAATCCAGTCTAGGAATACTGTATTCTTTAGTGGAGTTAGTGAGCTTAAAATGAAATATATTCCAAGTTTGCTACAGCACGAGGAAGTTGAGCTATCATTAAGATACCTCTGTGTTATTTTCATAGCTTCCAGACTCTCTTATTACAATTAGATGCCTTCATAGATGATATCATGGGTAAAGTAGAATGTTGGGCGGCCAAGTTTCCAGCATATGCAGTCAGAACACAATTACTTGAAGAAGTTATATTCAGCATTCAGATTTTATGGTCTTAGATTTTATTCCTCCAAAAGAGTAGATAATAAAAATGGAAAGTATATGCAAGGGTCTTTGTGGCTGGGTCCTACTATGGGCAAGTGAAAGAGTTAAGTACCCTCCATTCAGTTTGTTGGCCACTCAGAAGGGGGTCTATTGGCACAAAAATTTATAAATCTGGAATAATTCAGCCATATGCAAACAAATATGATACATATTTGCGCAATCAAAGACAGTGTGGGTCAACTGGGTGCATGAATACCGCATAAAGAGTGGGGATTTTTCATCAGCACATTGGCAGGTTAGCGATTATTGGCTTTGTTACTACAGACTTGATGTAAGACATCGATTTCTATTAGCTTTGTTATTAGCAGTAGTTCACTTGGACAGAAAGTATCCTCTACTGGAGAGAGCACCTTGCAATAGTGGATTTGTTTGCTCTGGTATGGAACAAAACCAATGTCCAAAGACCTCAATTATCTTTTGGCTGGCATATTCTTCATTTGCCAAAAAAAATTAGGCATTATTCCTGATCATCTGCGTTATGCAGAAACAATGTTGACACCCATGGCCATTTATACAGCATTTGGAACGCTGTAATCAACTGATAGTACAGAATTGTATCATTTGGCTCAATAATACAATGAAGGGTAAGGAGGGAAGGCACTTCTTAGAAGAAACCCTTCGGCAACCACCATATATTTTATATGGTTAGACGCAAGAGAAGGCTTCATCAAGGAAACAGCAGATCTGTTTAAGGCAAATGCACCAAATTTTACAGAATGTAAGATTTAGAGTCAGTTCTCTCCCAGTTATGAATAAACAGCAGCAGCTCAACTCGGGTTAATTATGTAGCTCTGTTCTTATTTATAAAGTTCGGGTTTTACCTCCATTAAGTCCCCCTAGTTTTGAGAAGGGAAATTTTGCTTCCTCATTTTAAAATATGGAGAGATGCCCGGGATTCATGCAAGTGTAAATATAAGACCTAGATAAGCAATTACCAGCTGTATCGCAGACAAAAGGGAGTAAGCTCATTCGAATATACCGCTGTTTCAGCGTATTGAAATTCCAATCACAATTTACGATTCTAATTCCGGCGATCAAACGAGCAAGGGTTGATCAATTATGAGTCAGAAAACAATATCATAACAATACATGATTTAATCAAGGACTAAATCAAACTAGAATTGATTAGAGAAGAAAATTTTAAAAGATGAGCTTTGACGCTCACCAGTCAAATTCATGGCGATTGAACCTCAGGCTTATCTTTGGAGCTCTGCTTGTGTGGGCTTTTCAGTTTGACTCAAATGTCAGCTATTTATCATGATGACTTCTGAAGTTCCGGATGGAATAAAGAATATTCTAAGATAGAGCAACTACAGAAAAAGACAAAGCAAGGAGAAAAATTGAACGCCTTCAGAAAGAGAGAACAACATTACTTTGTCGAGAGGGAGAGGCAGCCGGCCTTTCAATTCTAAGAAACTATTGTAATTCAAATTTCAACCCTTAAGCCATCACATTTCAGAAATTCGTCAAATATTCTTGTTTGGTAACAAATTTTCCTCTTTATCTTGTATGCGTCCGCCATACTCAAAACATTTGACCTATTAAACAAGGACAATACTTGTATAAGTTTCTCATACAACCAGATTGCAGGTCCAACCTGATAACAGGTCCTAGGATTAGGTTATTTTCATCAATCTTACTTCTTTTACCAACAGCCGGACCTCGAGTCGGTTTCCCGGCACCGGTCATGACCAAATCATACGACACAGGCCGCCGCCGTCGTCTATTCGTAAGGGTGGCGGAATCAGAATCTCCGGTGGCTTCGTGTTCTACGGTGGCGACGTAGAATGAGGAGGGAAATTGCTGGCGGCCCGGGATGGCCTTCGTCGGCAGACGTTGAATCGTCCGCTGGTGCACAGTGATGCTTTGACTGTGGCCGACGTTAGTGAGGCTTTCACTATTTACATTAAGAAATAATAAAACTAACTATTTACATATTTCATTAAAACTTCGTTTTATTTATTCATATTATTAGCTCATTAATTTAATTTCAATTTATAATACTCTAGACACCTATTTAAATAATTTTAATATTAGTTGTAATTTTTGGGTTAATTTGATATATTTTAAAATAATTATCTTATGAAAAGTTGAAGGATATTCAGTTTAATGGTACGGTGTCTGATACACACTTGAGGTGTGACTGAGGTGCCGATTCCAGAATGTCAACCCCTGAGGCACGCCTAAAGCATGCTCAAACGCCGATCAAGTATAAAAGACACGTGTGGGTTGGGCTTCGTCATTCACACAATGAGAAAAAAAGAGAAGAAAAAGCGCAGGGAGAAGAGAGAGAAGGCATCATTTGAATTCTTTGGAATATCCTTTCGTTAAATATATTTGGTATAAGGTTAAGATAAGTATCATTTAACTCTATCCTTTGTTTTTTCGTTTGATGATATTTTGTTTCGATTTGGAGGTTTTAAGTTCGTGTATGTACTTTTAATTAGTTCGTTCTTTTTTCCTGTGCAAGTATGACAATTTTACCGGTACTTTGAACGTTTTGTCTTATTTCTACTGATATTTGAGGATTTTGTCATTTTCTAGAAAAATAAGTAATTATCGGATACTATATATTTTTATATCAATATATCCGTATAAAAATAAATATGACACTTACATTAGGTCGTACATTTTCACATGTATATAATGGGTTGTGGTCACTACCTTTGAATTTGTTAATGAATATTCTACCCAACTTTCGCTTTCCAGATATTTATTATTGGAAATCTCTTTCCAGAAAAAGCTTGGATATAGTAACCACACCTTTGGATATTTTGATAAAATTTAATATATTCGGACGTCCTAATATATCTGACAAATTTAATAATTGTACCCAAAATAACAAATAACAAAATATAGTGAGTAACCTTACATATAAAAAATAGAGTACATAGGCAGCCAAACTTGTTGGCCTAAACTGCATTTGACTTGGGTAAAGGTTACCGAAAATATGTGCAATCCTTCATCAAGCTAGTTTTTAAATAATCGGAAGTCAAATTTAGTGCTTGATTTGCATTTCTAATTGAATTTGTATTCAAACTCAAATTTAAACTTGAACTTTAGATTCATAGATTTTCCCTACAGATGAGTTTTTGTATGTCTCGTACATTTGGTTTTAATTATATATTTTGATCCAAATTTTGAATTATTTGCTTACGGTGCTACTCTGACTTCTGCACGAGCGATTGGATCATTTGATTAGATTCTATCCCGCATCATGATTTAATCGGGCATTGGATTGGCTATTGGATTAGACATTGGATTGGCCTTTTGATTTAATATCCGAATTATATATATATACACACACGTCCCAAGAGGATTGTTTTCTGATTGGATTTTTATTTTGAATTTGATATATAATTTGAGTACAAAATTATCATTGATTTTTGATATTATATTTTGTTTTAGATTTGATAATTAGATTTTTAATATTGACGATTTAGATTTATTCATATTATCTGATTTGACATTTATTCTCGGTGCCTTTTTCTGATTTATTGGAGACATTTGTTTACATATATGATACTTCTTGAGTTTTAAATTTATATTTTTTAATTTTATCCCTTCAAAATAGAAGGTTTGGATATTTTTACAAAAATTAGATGCGATTTGATGCAGTATCACATATTCTGGTGAATATCATATCTATATAGAACGATAGTAATTGGTGTATTTTGTTCCTTTCTGGATTGGGTTTATTATGGATTATATTTTGGATATTAGAGTCGGTCAAGTATAGGTCTTTGGTAACCATACTTAAAAATTTATGGATTTATCATATTTCGTGGATGTATTATTGTCATTATTTAATTATCTCACTCATGACTATTTAGAGTATGTCATGTTTGTACTATTTAAATGGTTATTCGATGATTTCCTATGATAAATTTTCTTTTGAGTTTATCTATTATTGTTATTTGGATAAGAAAAATTCTTAGTCTGTCTGTTATATCACACTTAATTTGGGATTTATTTATCTATTAATTAGAAGCTAATTATTTATTGAACTGATTTGCTTGATTCGTGTTCATGACATAATTACAAATAATTATTGATCGTCACATCTTTTTATGTGTTGCCAAAGAAGTTCAATGTATTTAAAACTTTCACAAGTATAATCTTTTTTTATATTTTTTTACAAATTGTCTGTTCCTAACTGTTAATTAATTTAATTTAAAAAATAATTATCATACACTGTTAGAATTGTTGCGTCTCGCATTTTCGGTTGTCGTGCGGATGAAGGAACTTTCGGATTCTTCATCGTTCGGAGGTAATCGCGAGCAGGTCCGGTCTTCGTCGCTATCAACCTGAAATCTACACAACACAAAGTACAAACAATAGGTCAGAGCTCAACGGAGGGCTATCCCCCGTTAACACTCTCATACTCAAATTAGAAATCTTCCGTAATAAATGGAAGAATGTATACTTAAGATGCGGGAATAAGGGGAGTGTAAGAAGGACATATTTGGAGGCTTGAGCTCCATGAATGCGCCCATAGAATGCGGCTTAGAGGTGAACCCGCGGAGAGCGGCTAGAGGATGGCTTGGGGGAGCGCCCGCAGAATACGGCTTAGAGATGTCCCCGCTTGGGAGTACGCCCGCGGACGGTGGTTTAGAGGTGCGCCCAGGGATGGCAGCTTGATGACGTCCCTACTTAGGGATGCACCGTCAAAGGGGCGGCTTAGAGTGTCCCCGCTTGGGGGTGCGCCCGCAGGGTGCGGCTTAGAGGTGTGCCCACGGGGGGCAGCTTGAGGATGTCCCTGCTTGGGGGTGTGCCCGTGGAGGGTGGCTTAAAGATGTCCCCACTTGGGGGTGCGCCCGTGGAGGGCAGTTTAGAGGTGCGCTCGCAGAGGGACTCGGAGATTTGGCAAAGCGTGTTGGAACGATAGAACGTGGATCCTGTGCGGCGTCCATTTGGGTTGTATTGGCGGGCAGCTAATCACGGAACAGGCCGCGTGGACCTGACGAGTTGAACAGGATGGCCTGACCACGGAAGACGCTAAACGACTTCCTTTGGGGAAGCCCTGTACTGCCATCTGCTAAAGGCTCTGATGCTGGGTGACTTTTTGAGGCACTCCATTCCTGTTCTGCTTAAGGGAATTGAGCGCCATTTAATAGGCTTCCTCTGACTTTGCTAATGGCAGGCTGGGCAACACAGTCTGAAGTCTCCACGGCACTAGGTCCGGCCGAGAACTTTAGGTGGTCGCGGACGCCATCGATGGGCAGCTGGAAGCTTCCTGTTGGTGTGATGTGAATGACAGCTAAGCTAAGACAGGGATCTAGCCCCGTCTTCCGTTTTGCTGAAAGGCTCTGGGCTCCATTTTAGGGGAAGCCTTACTGAATGCGCCAATCGCCATTAGAGAGAGAGAATTCAGGCTCTGTTCTGGCCGGGAACACAGGAAGCACGAGGCCCCCTGCTGGGGGCTTTGCCCTCCCTGATTCAAGGAAGCAGTTGCTGTGCGCCATGGATGGTGAGCCTCGTACTCTACCTAGCACTGAATCGAGAGGAAATTGCTGGATGCCATCGTCGGGAGAACCTTGTGCCCTGTTTCACCAGAAACGAGAGCGGAGGAGTTGGTCGTCATCGACAGCAAGGGTTCCACGTCCTACTTGGCTTGCCATCAGCTGGAAAGTGTAGGACGTCGTTCAAGAGAGCTTCGCGCTCTATTGAGGGGTATATCTAGGCACCATTGTTGAGGGAGCCTCGAGCTATGTTGCTTAGAGAACAGAGGGCTGGGTGTCATTCACTAGGAAAGTCGGAGAGCAAGGAAAAGGAGGCTATTTTTGGGAAGGTTTTTCTGCCCAAGGTTCGTCTCTTTCCCTCGTCAGTTGCCTCTCTCTTTATTGAGGGAAGAGGTGAAAATTCTCCCGCCAAGAGGAATTTGATTTTCCCGCCAAGGGTAATCGTTCCTGACAAAATAAAATATTTCCCGCCTTGGCGAAACTTCTTCGACATGCTTCGAGTTTCGGGTTGGCCCGCGATACCGAACCCATCCCTAGTCCCCATGCCAAGTGGTTTGAGATTTCAACCCTCGGTATGTAATGATGGGACGTCATTGTGTAGGTCGTTATGCGTTTTCATTTCCCGAACACTCTCTGAATTCCAACTTTGCCTGGCACCCCCGGTGTCTTGGAAACTTCTATTGGGGATCATGATGTCTGAATGATGGGATCCCTGACTTTTGGAAGGAAGGTAGGTCTCCGGTAAGGAGGGCATTCCTTGACTCGAGGACAGAGGACTGAGAACTTTGACACTGAGGAGTGGAGGGCTGAGGGCCTCCTGACAAGACGGAGGGACTAACATCTTCGTGTTGGCGAGAGAATGTCAGATGACCTCCTGACTGGATGGAGGGCTGAGGACCTTTGTATTGAGAAGTGGAGGCCGAAAGCCTCAAAGTTGGAGAGAAGAGGGCTGAGGGCCTCCTAGCAGGATGGAGGGTTGAGAACCTCAACGCTGAGAGCGCCTCGATGCTGCGGAGCGGAGGCTATGAGCCTTGACGCTGGAGAGCTGAGGCTGAGAGCCTCGACGCTTGAGAGCGGAGGTTGTGAGCCTCGATGCTTGAGAGCGAGGCTAAGAGCCTCAATGCTAGAGAGAAGAGGGCTGAGGACTTCCTAAAAGGACGGAGGGATGAATATCTCCGTGTTGGGAAGCAGAGGACTGAGAGCCTCGATGCTAGAGAGAGGAGGGCTAGGGACCTCCTAGTAGGATAGAGAGATAAACATCTCCGTGCTGGCGAGAGGAGGGCCGAGGACCTCCTGACTGGACAAGGGGCTGAGAACCTCCGTGTTAAGGAGCGGAGGCTGAGAGCCTCGATACTGGAAAGAGAAGGGCTAAGGGCCTCCTGTCAGGGTGGAGGAATGAACATCTCTGTGCTGGCGAGAGGAGGGCCGAGCACCTCTTGGCTGGACGGAGGGCTGAGAAGCGGAGACTGAGAGTCTCGACGCTGGAGAGAGGAGGGCTGAGGACCTCCTGGCAGGACGGAGGGATGAACATCTCCGTGCTAGCGAGAGGAGGGCCAACCTCCTCGTGGCTAGACGGAGGGCTAAGGACCTCCGTACTGAAGAGTGGAGGCTGAGAGCCTCGACGCAGGAGAGAGGATGGTTGAGGTCCTCCTGGTAGGATGGAAGGATGAACATCTCCGTGTTGGGAAGCGAAGGACTGAGAGCCCAACGTTAGAGAGCTGAGGTTGAGAGCCTCGATGCTGCGAAGTGGAGGCCGAGCGCCTCAACGCTGGAGAGAGGAGGATGGATGACCACTGAGGGGCAAAGCTGCTCTCACCTTTTGATTGCGTGCCAACATTGTGGCAGTGGGTCGCCAGGCCCATTCTACAATTACTGAGGAGCTTTTAGGGTCAGGAGTGGGGCAGCTATCTCGACCGAGCACTGTATGAGTCCAAAGCGATATCTCTAGAGCTCTTGAGGGCCAATGCATGGGCTATGAGTCTGATCTCATCACTCGAGGACGTGCTTTGGGAGAGCTGGCGACGGCTCACTGATCTGCTAAACACGTGCGCCTGACTGAGTAAGAGACAGGAGCCATGCTTTGCCTGGGTGGGGCCACCCAAATCTGTCTTTGCTGGCAAAACACGGATGCTGCTGTGGTTGCTAGAACAGTATTACATGAATTATCATGGAATCCCTTTCTGAATCCGCAGCATTGGAGGCCTCTCAAGGGCTGACATAATCGTCAAGCCTGCGAAGGCCTGCAAGGCACCTTCACTGGTGCCTGCCTGAGAGAGGGTCTCGGTGGTATATCTTTGTCTATTTTAGTTGGGTGGCCATCATTTCGTGGCCAGGAGAGACTGACAGCTTTGCTGCTTTTGCACGTGATTGCTTTTAGTCTTTACGTTTTTTCACCGACTGGAACTCTGAGATTTGCTGACTGTTCATTTACTCTTAAAGGTCCCTGAGGGGTTCCTCCTTCCTTAACGTGATGCATGCTTCACTACTCGAATTCTTTCACCAGGTCAGGGAAGAGTCCAAGTAAGAGGTGGTGCAATGTGTGGGAGCCAAAACTGTCCCGCTCAGGGACAAAAACGAGCTGCTGAAAGAACGGGTCGTGCGGCTAACGCAGGAGAGCAAACAACTGAAGGAGCAAAACAGGCGACTGGTGGAGGAAGGTGAACAACTGAGGGCGCAGAGAAGGTGGCTAGCGAAGGAGGGCGAACAACTTACAGAGGAGACTGGGCAGCTGAGGCAGGAGGTTGAGCGACTAAGGGGATGGACCTCT
Source organism: Nepenthes mirabilis (assembly GCA_025585075.1). NCBI lineage: Eukaryota > Viridiplantae > Streptophyta > Magnoliopsida > Caryophyllales > Nepenthaceae > Nepenthes > Nepenthes mirabilis. The sequence goes on from JAODPA010138236.1 coordinate 32,145, forward strand.
ACTCTGGTGGATGATATATCTCGCCTTATCGCTATCCTCAGGCTACAGCTCACTCCAGAAGAGGTACGCATTGCACTCGATGCCAGATTCTAGGATAGTATCCGCCTGTGACACTGAATTGTCTCCATTGTACTTTCGGGCGTTTTCGTGGGTATATTACATCCAGGGAACACCAGGATTCCCAACAACTCCAATTTGAGAGACTTCCCGGGAGAGGCTGGGCCGCCAGACTCGTAGAATCAGGATAGCCCTTGTATTTTTCGTTGTATAATGTCGTGTTATAACGTCATTCATCTTTGATAAATAAAAAGCAGCTATCTCTCCCTGCACCTGATGTCTTCGGCTGCATGATACAACTTTTGAATCTTTGTTCATGCATTAGAGGCTAAGCTGTGAAACTATTGTTGCCAATGCCCCAATCCGGTGCCTTCTTGCACTATACTCGTCCTTCGTTAGAGAATGTCATCGCATCTCGCGCGTTTAGTGGGAAGCTCGGTCCAATGAGGTGGACGTCGTCGCAAATCCCGTAGAGCCACACCAAGGGCCAGGTGGTTTTCAAGTCACAGCAACCGGACTCCGGGTCTAGGCCTTTGCACGGTATCGTGTCAATGCTCAGCCCATGTAACAACCCCTTTGGCTACAAGGAAGAAGGATATTTTTTGCCACTGTCCACACTCTCTCTCTTTGTCTCTTCTCTTGACGCCCTTCCCCTTCTTTCTCGATCTCTCTCTCAGACGGCTGTCTCTCTCTCTATTTCCCTTCCCCTCTCTCTTCTGCCTTTCCCTGATTCCTCTCTCTCTGCACCTCGGCTCTCTGCATCTCGGCCTCTGCATCTCAGCCCCTTAGCACCATTACTTCAAGGTCTACTGTAGCTCCTTGGTCGTTCCCCTTCTTTCTCTCTGATTTCTCTCTGCTGGACTCCCCTCGCCGCAGTAAACGTCCCTTGCACCTGCGATTACCCGACAATGCCATGGAGCACACATCACATACTCTCCCTTATTAACACACATTCTATCTTAGCAAGACAATTACATCTAATTTCTTATTGCAGTTATTTTGTATCCTCTCTTTTACCTTGTTGGCGTTTGCCATCTCTAGAAACGAAAATATTTGGAATATTTCGACATTGCCTTTTTTAGATTTTCTTATGAACTTTTTTCTTCCGTTCGTTTTCTGATGCATCCAATTATTTAATGGATATAAATGAGCAATTAATTTTCCTTTATTCATGAGCAATTAGTTTCCACATTGAAATAAATAAGAACACTACCATCATATACACAGAAATATTATACCGGTACAAGTATTATAGCTTACACATAATATTAGAAATAAAATAGAATCCTTTTACATCTCTGAGAAATAATTCGACTATGAATATCAGTCCAGTTTGCTCTTTCAACTAGAATACTATGAGCTATGAATAACAATCAAAATAACAGTCCAGTTTGCAATGAGACACCATAAACACCAGACAACGATTTTACATTTAAAAAAAAAATGTGTGAAGCAAAATATCATGTTATAAAATCTAAGCAAAATTTCGAATAATGTCTGTTAAAGACGCAAAATAGCTAAATGTGCGAGAGAAATTTCGAAGCCACATATATTATTTCTCAAAATCGAAGCATAATCAGAATCGGCAAATAGAGTTTTCGAAACAACAATTACCTCAACGATTCGTCAGGAGAGAAGGACCGTGAGCGAAACCGAGAGCGAGACCGAAAGCAGGTCAGTAAGACGAACGAACCATTGAGAGCTGGAGGAGGCTCCGATGAGAAGGAACGAAGAAGAGAAACGAAGAAATAAACAAAAAACGAATGAGATTTTTGTTCAGCTCCGCAGATCGTTGATTTTGATTTCGACGGAAAGCTGATAATACTTCTTCAAACCAAATAAAAAGCTTGTGCAAACCCTACTCCCATTTCCCCCTCGCAACTCTCCCTTTCTCCTCCATCGCCATTAGCTTGCCCTCTGCTCTTCAGATCCCTCTACGCTCCCCCTCTGCTCTCTCTCTCCCTTGTTCTCTCTCGCCTTCCGGATCTGTTTTCTCAAATATAAATGGCTAAATATTGGCCGTTGATTTAGAAATAATTAGACGGCCAGATTTTAAAATAGTAATTAATTTGAGCCGTTGAATTAACATTAAAAATAAACGGCCCGCGAAGCAATTGCGAAGCAGGATCCCCTGGGCCCAGCTGACTCGCCCCCCTGCGTAGCTTCCCTTCTCCTTCATATTATATACAAACATAATAGCAACGCCTCTCTCTCTCTCCTGAGACTTCTCTCTGCGCGGCCGCTTCCTCCATCTTTCTCTTCGTCTATCATCAGCGCCTACCCTTTTTATCCTCACTGTCATCCCAATTGTTCTCTCTGCGTGATGCTCCGCCTCCGATAAGATCTGGTCACCTGCCAGCCGTGGGAGATCGTCGATCTTGTAGAGTTTCCTATCACGGTCTCCACTAATTAGGGTTTCTGAGCGTGCGGATTCATAAAGCTCTCTGTCTATTTCTTTGTCGGTTTCTGTCAGCTTCCATGACTTCTCTCCGCCCAGATCCGACTAAAAAAATACACCCAGAGCCCTACACGAACTACTCCGCTGAAGGAAGCGACAGCGTCGACCATTTCGATCGGCTGCCGGACTCTTTGCTTCTGCTCATTTTCAACAAGATAGGAGACGTGAAAGCCCTAGGTCGATGCTGTGTTGTTTCCAGACGGTTTATTGCTTTGGTCCCGCAGGTCGAAAACGTCGTCGTACGGGTCGATTGTGTGATTTCCGATGATGAATCTTCCTCGGCATCTTCCTCCGCCGATAAGTCCCACTCTCCTTTCGTTAATCTTTTACGCGTCGTTTTTGGGAACATCTTCAAGCCTCTTCAGGCTTTGGGCCTGTTTCTGAGCTCGAAAAGATCGGGGTGTGGGCCTGGAATCGTCCCATCTTCATCGGCTTTGTCTGTGAGAAATGGCGTGGACGATGACGAAGCGGAGCAGGGAGATGTTACCCACCATTCCCCAACTCAGGTGCTGAGGAATTTTAATGAAATTCGCTTATTGAAGATCGAGCTTCCTAGTGGTGAATTAGGGATAGATGATGGGGTTTTGCTGAAATGGAGGGCTGATTTTGGGTCTACTCTTGACAATTGTGTGATTCTTGGCGCTTCATCAGTTGTTTATTCAGAAAAACCGACCTCAATTAACGAAAATAGTGATGTAAATTCCATTATTGGTGATGCTAATGCCGTTGCAGATGATAACGGGAGCATACCCGAGTCCTTTTACACCAATGGGGGTCTGAAATTGAGAGTAGTTTGGACTATTAGCTCCTTGATTGCCGCGTCTGCGAGGCATTACTTGCTGCAGCCGATTATAGCTGAGCACGAGACGTTGGATTCCCTTGTTTTGACTGATGCAGATGGACAGGGAGTGCTGTGTATGAATAGGGATCAATTGGAGGAGCTGAGGGTAAAGCCCTTGTCAGCTTCTTCGGCTTCAAAGAGAACCCTGGTGCCTGCTTTGAATATGAGGCTTTGGTATGCGCCTTACTTGGAGTTGCCTGACGGTGTCCTTCTGAAGGGGGCAACCTTGGTGGCAATTAGACCTATTGAACAGTCTGGAATGGCAGCTAAGAAGGATATTTCGGATTTATCCTGGGTATCATCAGCGTTTGAGGGGCCATATGGCACTGCAACAAAGATGCTGTTGAAGAGACGGACTTATTGCCTTGAGATGAACTCATTTTAGAAGCGGTTTTGCATAGGTAAAGGAATTTTTATCCATCATTGCTTATTTGCTAGTAGTGTTTCCGGAAGATAAGTTTGCTTTCCTATTACTGGCTTTATTTTGCTGTATTTGTTATGTTCTCATTGAGCAGTTTTGTGGTTGGATTGCATTAGCTTATGTATCATGAATGACATATATATGCTGTATATTACTTCATCAATCTGTTCCTCATCATATTTAACTTGCAATGCATTTTGTGCTAGGAGGTTCATGATTGTGTTTCTCTACTTTGAATTTTGATAGCACTGCTACAGGTTAGAAGTGTATCCTTGCTTCTTAGCATTCATATCTCTTATCGGGTTGGAATTCAGCTTCTGGGTACCATTACTTGGTTTTTTAGTCCACTGTGTTCCTCTAGGATCTGCGGGATTTGTACAACTACCTCATTTTGCTGTGAAGTGTAATTGAGACTAATTAATTGAGATTATGGAGAGGACCTTTCTTATTATGGGAAGATGGAGCTAGGAGAAATGGGTGAGAGTGAAACTTCTGTAATACTTATGGTGTTATAGCTATTGCCGTGGAAGAAAAGAAGAAACAAAGGAGCAGAACAGCAAAGAGGTAAGGCAAAAATGAGTACAGAAGAAGTGGCAGTAGGAAGGAAAAGCAATGATAATGAAGGGACACAGCTCAGTGAAGGAGAAAGACACAACGGCAGTGGAGGGATGTGGTAGCTGGAGGACCATGGAAAAATGGAGGAGGCAAGGCTGCGTATCAGCGCTTGGATGGTTAATGATCTTCATCGCCCAATTGGCACACTCTTAGGCATGGACCAGGAGAAAGAAAATAATTGGATCCAGCTCAGCAAAATTCTACCTTTGCCCAGTCACATGAAGCTCAGATTGTGTGAGAGGCACGTGATCAACAACAAAACCAATTCTAGCACAGTCAGCAACTGAATATGGAACAGTGAGCATCTTCTTGATAGGAGGGAGTATCTTCTTTGCTAGATAGCAAATGAAATTACTTCTTTGAGTTGGTTTGCTTTGGAGACTTGTTCCTACTCAAATTAGAACAACTTTTGTTTCCTTCCATTTTTATCTTCCTTTCCATAGTTTCGGTTAAGTTGGAAGTTTCCAACTCTAGTTTATCATCCTGAAAAATAAGAAGAAAGAAAAGAAAAGGGGTATCGCCATAACAAGTGGTATTAGATCCCATTTGTTGGCCAAGGGAACTTGCCTCAATCAACGCATATAATCTGTCTTCGCAACTAACATGCAGATGGGGGGCTTGGATCAACATATTAATCAATGCTTGGATAGTTCTGACTAGCTCAACAATTAGCGTTTGAAGTGGTTGGAAAATTTTATGAATGCCTCACCAAATAGATGTGTCTATTGTTAGAAATTTACCGACGTAGTCCCGCAGGACAGTTGCCAAGGAAACATCCATCGATAGAATGGGAAGAAGAACCAACGATGCCGCCAAGGATACAATTCCCACTAGGACATGAAGAGGATCTATGGACGTACAGGCATTAGAATGTGAGGAATATATATATATATATATATTTCTTTTCATTTTGAAGAAGATAATCATAAATGGTGGATTTTCAAGGCTAGACAATACTTCCAATACTATTAGACAACCGAGACTCAAAAAATATTGATAGCTTTGTTTTACAAGGAAGGGGAAGCAATAATATGATTCTAGGATGCTCATGCAATTGGAGGATTTGATGAGTGGGAAGGTTCCTCGTACCCTACTCACATGGTTTGGGAGTATGGCCTATGACAATCTAATGGAACAACTTCAAAAGCTCCATCATGGCTCGACCATGGCCATGTATAAAACTCAATTTGAAGCTATTTCTAACCGAGGGATGTATTGGCTGTGACAAAGCTAAGTGGCTTCGTAGTGGGACTTAAGGATGAGATTCGGTTCTAGTAAAGCTTCTTGGATCAATCAGCCCTCTCCAAACATTCAATATAGCAAGGATCCTAGAGTAATTTATCATAAGTCTGAGGAGATCTCATAAAGGTCAGATATCATCCTCTGGAGGAACTAGTCATCATTTCCCACCTGGGGCAACGAGCTTACATCGAGCTGTGACCAAACCAAAAATAACTGTTCATCGCATTTCTCCAGCTGAAATGAGGGAAAGAAGGGAAAAATGATTGTGTTGTAATTGTAACAAAAAACGGAAACTGGGACATAAATGTTTTAGCCCTAAACTTCTCGTTGTACAAGTGATGGAAACAAAGGATCCAAAGGAACTTGATCTTGATCAGACTACCATCAATCATTTGCTGCATGAAGCTGAGGGTCCAGAGGCCTAGTTAGTTGAGATTTCAATGCATTCAATTATGGGCACTTCCCACTTCAAAACCATGCGTATTATAGGGAAGGTCAATAGAGTAAGCAAGGTGATTTTAACGGACTCTGGAAGCACTCATAACTTCTTAGATGTGGGATTGGCTGAGAAGTTTATGTGGAGAAGACCAGATTCAACCAACATTCAAGTACAGATTACTAATGGAGATATTATAAGGGGCGAAGAAACCTACCTAGGTGTGAAACTTCAGTTACAAGGTAATCATTTCTTGACTGGTTTTTTATCCCTAACACTAGGACGTTGTGATGCGATTTTAGGGGTATAGTGGTTAGCTACATTTGGACATTTAGTAGGGGTTTCCTCACCCTTCATATGAAATTTAATCATTGGGGGAGGGAGGTGTCCCTTTGTGGATTAAAATTGGCTGAAGATACCATAGTTGAGGGGAGCACTTGGCATAAAATTCTTGGTCTGGAAAACAAAGGGATGATACTCATGCTCCTGAATGATCTGAAACCGAATGATTGTGAGGATCCATTTGGTGAAGTGAAGGATTTATTGCATCAATTTGAAAAGGTATTTAAAGAGCCCAAAGGGCTGCCTCTTATTTGAGAACATGAGTATCAAATCGTTCTAAAAAATGACTCGAAACCTATCAATGTACTACCTTATCATTATCCTTATGATCAGAAAAGTGTGACTGAGAAATTGGTAGAGCAGTTACTTAAAGTAGGGCTCATAAGGCATTGCTAGAGTCCTTATCCCTCCCTGGTGTTAATGGTGAGGAAAGCCAATGCAAGTTAGCAGATATGTGTAGATTATCGGGTTCTTACCCATGAAACCGTTAAGAATAAGTATTTGATGCTGGTAATAGATAAACTACTAGATAAATTATATAGGCCTACTATTTTCTCTAAGATTTAAGATCTAGCTATCACCAGATCAAAATAAAGAAGTTGGATATTCATAAAACAATATTTAGAACTCATGAGTGACATGATGAGTTTTTAGTTATACCATTTGAGCTAACTGATGCTCCTGCAACATTTCGAGGGCTACTGAACAAAATTTTCAAAAATTTCCTTTGAAAATTTGTTTGGTAGATATGTTGATCCATAACCCCGACTGTGAAGCCCCCGAGAGCCACCTAAGATAGGTATTACATAGAGTCGAGGTCCACAAGCTCTATGCCAAATTCAGCAATTGTAGGCTTTTGTGTAGTGAAATTGAATACTTGGGGCCAGCTCATATCAGGAGGAGTGAAAGTTGATCCCACTAAGATTTCAGCCATAATGGAATGGACACTTCCATGTATGATTAAGCCCTTAAGGGAATTCATAGGCCTTATCGGTTATTACTGGAAGTTCATTAAAGGTTACGGACTCATTGCTGCCCCCCTTACTGCCATCTTGAAGAAAAATTCTTTTGTATGGACAAAGGAGGCTGAGGAAACCTTCCAAAGGACAAAAAGGGCCGTGTTGGAACCCCCTATGCCAGCTCTACCATATTCTACAAAAAATTCATTGTAGAATGCAATGCGTGGGGGGAGGAATAGGGGCTGTTTTAATGCTGAACCATCAGCTAATAGTATATTTTAGCCAAGCCTTAAAAGGGGAAAACCTTAGCCCTGTCCATCTATGAAAAGGAATTGTTGTCCTTGGTTATGACCATCAAAACATGGAGACCATATTTGATGGGATAGGCATTCATACTGAAGGCTTATTAACAGAACGTTAAGTTCCTTGTGGAACACAAAGTGGGAGCTTAATTTCAACAAAAATGGTTGTATAAGCTTTTGGGCTAGGACTTCATTATTGTGTACAAGAAGGGTAGAGAGATTAAGGTTTTGGATACATGGTCCAGAAAGGCTGACCAACCAACACTTGTGATGTTGTCATTTCCCAATCCAAAATGGCTTGAAGAGGTCAAGGCCACTTATGGAACAGACTCGTCCCTCAAGGAGATTATCCAATAGATTCATGAAAGTAATACATCTGCAAATTCTTATTCTTTTCAAAATAGGATTCTTCTAAAAAGGGGAGGATTGTAATTGGAAACAATTTGACCCTCAAAAAATATATATATATAGTTATGGATTGGGTTCATCATAGCCCAATGGGAGGACATTTAGGTTATCACAAAACCTTAAGTTGTGCCTAGGGAAAATTCCATTGGGAGGGCATGCAGAAGGATTTAAAAGGGTTTATTTGGGTCTGTCAAATATGCTAGCAAACCAAAAGTAACCCTACCAAGCCATGTGGCCTCCTCCAACCATTACCCATTCTTGAACACCCTTGATCTGATTTATCAGTGGATTTTATTTGAAGGTTTATCCACTTATGGTTATAACAGTATTTTGGTGGTTATTAATATACTCTCAAAATATGTTTATTTTGTGCCCCTAATGAACCCATGTATAATCACAAAAATTGCCAGTCTATTCCTTAACAATATAGTGAGACTACATGGGAATCCCCGAACTATTAATAGTGACAAAGACCCTATTTTTTCTAACTCCTTCAGGAAGGAATTGTTTGAATTGTACGGACGAAGCTTGCCTATAGTATTGCTTACCACCCTCAATCGGATGGTCAATCTGAAATTGTGAATAAGGGCTTAGAATAGTATTTGAGGTGTTATGTTGTTGATAAACCAAAATCTTGATAAAAGTGGTTAACTATGGTTGAATGGTGGTATAATTCCAATCAGCACTTCTCAACTGGGGTGACCCCCTTTGAGACGGTTTATGGAGTTTCCTGATCCAGATTTACACAATATATTAAGGAAACCATGACGAATGCAGTATTTAAAGAGGAGCTTAAGAGCTGAGATCAAATCTTAGCCTTATTAAAGGAAAATTTATCCAAAGCTCAGGCTCAAATAAAGATGCAGGATGATAAATACAAATTTGAAAGATGATTCCAAATCGGAAATTATGTCTACCTCTTCCAGCAACCATATTAGCAAAAATTTGTGCCTTTTAGAAGAAACTTAAAGCTTGCACTCAGATTTTTTGGCCCGTACAAAGTGTTAGAAAAAAATAGAATTGTTGCTTACAATTGAAGCTTTCACAGACCACAAGGATACATCCCATTTTTCACGTTTATGCCCTGAAAAAGCAATTTAGAGAAAGGGAAGAAGCAATTCAAACTTTACTGCCAGTGGACACCGAAGTAGAGATTGTACCGGAACTCAAACGAATTATGGGCAGAAGAGTCTGGAAAATAGGTTAAACAGAGGCTAAAGTGGTCCTTGTTAAATGGATCGATGCATCAAATGAAAACAATACCTGTTAACCCTTACACCCACTAAAGATGCGAAATCCTCATCTTGAGGACAATGTGCTCTAAAAGATGGGGAATTTGTTGTAGCAACTGCCATTGAAGAAGAGGAAGTAAGAGAGAAGAAAAACAAAAAGGAGGTAAGGCAAAAAATGAGTACAGAAGAAATGGCGATAGGAAGGGAAAACAATGACAATGAAGGGACACAACTCAGTAAAGGTGAAAGATGCAGTGTCAGTGGAGAGACGTGGCAACTGGAGGACTGTAGAAAAATGGAGGCGTGGCCGCATATTAGCCCTTGGATTGTTAATGATCTTCACCATCCAATTGTCACACTCTAAGGCACAGACCAGGAGAAAGAAAAAATCAGGATCCAGCTCAGCAAAATTCAACATTTGCCCAATCACGTGAAGCTCAGATTGCGTGAGATGCGTGCGATCAGCAAAAAACCAATTCCAGCATAGTCAGCAACCAAATATGAGGGGGGGGGGGAGCATCTTCTTGTTAGAAGTGAGTATCTTCTTTATTGGAATTCTGTTAATAGATCAGCATGCAGTTATGATTTGTATTTAGAATTTATCTATAAATAGGGCGATGTAAGTAGTGAAGGATAGAAAATGAAATTCTCTCTTCTGAGTTGTTTTGTTTTGGAGACCTTTTTCTTCTTGAATTGGACCAACTTTCTGTTTCCTTCCATTTTTATCTTCCTTTCACTGTTTCGATTAAGCAAGAAGTTTCCAGCTCTGGCTTATCAACCTGAAAAGCAAGAAGAAAGAATAGAAAAGGGGTGTCACCATAACATATGAAAATTATCCTATAGGACATGTGGGTGCTTTTTTTTTCTCTAGGTGTAGTAGAGTATTTTCTCTGTTTCATGTGATGCGTAAATGTCTGCTGATTGGATTCAGCGCTAACAGTGGCTTGATGGCACCCTATTGCTTCTTTCTTCATGGCTTTCTGTATATGTAACACACTCAGTTATGTCGATGAACACCAATTGCCTTTTCTCCCTTGTGTGCTTTTGTTTACCTAACATGTTGCTTAATGTTCTCTCATAGCTGTGTTAATGATGTATGGTTATCAAGTCCGGCACGCTCTTCGACCTAGCCACTGTGGGATGATTTCTACTTTCCTGTTTTAATTGCAGTCTCTACTGCATGGCCTTTTCATTATCTATTCTTTTGCATTCCATATTATCATTTATGGATTTAATTCTGTACCTGCTGTTCAGATGTAAATTATAGTCGTGCAAATGCCTGTCTTTTATTCATTTTAATTTCCATGGATTGTTTTTCAGAACTGTGATTGTGTCAAAGTGGAAGGGGGCATTCAGGCTGTTCCATTATTAGCATGATACCGAGGATGGCAAATACAATTTTGGTCGACCGGTAGCTTCTATCAGATCCATTGCAATGCCCCCATCAAACAAGCTTCTGGCTATGGCAGAAGGGATAAAGCTCGGCTATGCACACGCGTGGGTGAAATGTGCATGCTGCTTCTTTTGATTTGATCAGGCGTTTGCTGCTTGTAAGAGAGGACACAAGGCAACTTAGGTGGAATTCGTTGACACTTATGGTTGTCTAAATAATCATCTATAACATTTGTGAATATTCATAGGTCTTGAGGACGTTGTCGTTCCCCCCCCCCCCCCCCAGCTCTGCGGCCTCTATCACGGCATGAAATGATAAGCCACTTCTTTCAGGTAGATGCCCTTTTCTAGGTCTGACACCCCTCCCTCTGTGGCTTGGAAAGCTCCATTTCAGAGCTTTTTGCGTCGTCTGTGATCTCCTGCAGATCATCTTCCAGCGCCAAAGTCCTCTTCCGCCAAACAATAAATCCACTCCACGAGTTCTCTATACCACCCAGGAAAATTGTTCAGAGTCGTAATCCAATCTAACACATTGCAGCCCCCCCACTGATGAAGTTGGATAGCCAAAAATAGGCGTAGAGCAGGATGCGGTAGCATGGATTAGGGAGCCACTAGGTGAAGGCTAGAGGGAAACCCTAGCAGGGAACCTTTTCTTTCCCCTCTAGATCTTCGTAGTGTTAGTATCTGTTGTTATTTGAAATCATTTGACTTGGGTAAAGATGAGTCCAGTATTATTTTATTTTTTATTTTTT
>JAODPA010138247.1:0-16119 GCA_025585075.1 Nepenthes mirabilis
ATTTATTTTTATGTAAATCTATTAATATAAATTAATAGATGAGAGGCATATTATCAAGAGTATTCCAATAACAAATAACTGATGTCTCTCAAACACAACTTATATATGTTAATAATAAGACATCTTAATACCACTTATAAACTTGAAACTTCTATCCATGGTACCAAACTAGTAGGATTCAATATATTTTAGGCCGTTTATGATGTAAGAAGTAAAATTATTGCTATGTTATTTGAAGGATACTAGTTTGAATTTTGAAAATAGTCTCTCACACAATGTAAAGCCATACTGTATATAATAGACTTAATGTAATGATTCAGACTCAATCAACAATTGCTACCAGATGTGGCAACATAGGAAATCATATATATCAAAACCAATCATCATCTCATGACCACAAACAATCAACATAGACATATGTGTTTATTCCACTTCTTAGACTATGAAAATTAGTATGGAAGTTGGCAAATTTTTCTCCAAATGGCAACCAAAATTCTCTAAATTAGTAGCTAATTAGCCACTTTTTTTAGACTAGAAATATTTAGTTGACTACCTAATCCATTTGATATAACCTTGAACTTATTACTATCCGAAAATTGAAACAATCATCTTTTACAACCTACCATTCGACCGAACCTCTTCCATAAATATAGCTAGCTAACAAACCCAATTTTGGCTTTCTATGAGCATGCTAACCACCTAAATATACTTGCATATTACTCCTTATTTTGCATAGCCGAGCTCCTTTGTTCATATCAAGAATTATCTTCAAAGATAGGTAATAATATCTCTAATTTAAATTGAATTATAATCACCCAAAAATCTTTTTTGGTGACACAACTAGAAAGGGAAAGAGAATCATAGATAATGTGGTTAATCTACTCATATTTTCCCTTTAAAAATTTTATCTATCATTTGCTTATTTTAATCTTTGACTTTCAAAATGAAAATAATCTAAAATTTGACTACTTAAAATAGTACAAACTACCTAACTAGCTATACCATGAATCCTACTAAATAAGGTCTCCAAGTCTAGGTGAAAGAAGATACGGTCCATGTGGTTGCCACAAAACAAGCAACCGAAAACACATTAAAGATGGGCAATTAACCACCTAATATTAACCACCAATAATTTAGAAAACAATATAAAAGATGAGCTTTATGGTTGAAGCCAAGGAGAGGCCATCAAGATGGTTATCAAGATTTTTCTCTAATTGTAATTTAGCCCTAAAAATATATAGTACCCTAACAACTATTGTTACAAAAATCATTAACTTCAAGGAACTAGTAGCCATTCGCTTCAAACCCTCCATTTCATCCCGCGCAACTGAGACACAAGAAGCAGCCTACTAAATAGGGTTTCCAATGTGATTTCATAGAAAATAGGACACCAAATAATTAACTATGATATATGGCAAGTTTTGCCAAAGAACATAATAAGGAAGACCCTCAAACATTTTCTAAAGAAACGAAACAATAATAAACTATTTCCTAAAATCTAAAACCAAATTTAACTGAACTAAAGTCCTGTTAATATATTCATCTTATGCATTGCATAGAGGATCGATCCTAACACATGATCCATGGCCTACCAAACACACACTCACATACACAGAGATATATAAAACTTATTAAACTAAATTTAATTTTTCTAATTAAATTATTAATAAGTTATTTGCACACATAAATATGTTGTTGGAAACATCTAGAATGTTACTCTTAATATTATTTGGCCCTTTCTTGGACTCCCATCTATGGTGAGAGCTTATCATAGTTTGATAATTTTATTCTAAATTCATATTTGATTCAATTATATTCTTGAACTTTATTTTGAAGTTAAATATACAGATTTAACTAAGCATAACTTAATTAGTTCATATATAACACAAATTAGAACTTGTTGCATCTTCTGGTTGAACCTGTCACCATATTAGAGTTGTTGAGTCCCATGTTCTGGCCCACGAAGCATGTCCAGGCCCATGAAGAAAGCCGCGGCCCACGAAAGATCTAAGAGCCCACGTGAGACAGTCAACCCAGCCCAGGGGCCAGAAGTCGCGAACCCACGAAGGCGGAAGACAACGGAAACCTACAACGCATTTAATACGTTGCCAAGAAGCCGGCGAGAGGACGGAAAGGCTAACCAATGGAGGGATGGCTGGTGCAGCGCGAACGGCTCACGCAGCCGCCGACAAACCACCAGCTCATCCTCGTTCCAAGAATAATCAAGCGTGGCCATCCACGCCAGAGACCTGCCAACTGTAGCAGAATGGCCACCGGCGTAACCGGCGATCCACAGCATTGACCAGCGGCGCAGAAGCCCTCGCAACAGGCACCTTGACGCCCAGAGTCCAACGGGGGGGGGCCTATAAGAAGCTCCCACACTCCACAGAGAAGAGGATCCGATCCAATTCAATTCGATCGAAAGCTGACTCTAAACCCTGATCTTAATCTTCCACTACTCCCAGAACTCTGATATCGATTCTGGATCCTATTCAGCAGACTCCAAGCTTCCCTCTTCTCACCTCCATCGCAAGTCTAGTAACAGGCTGGAGTTGAGAATCGACTCGCTTCCACCCATCACAAACTAGCTTACAATCGTTCCCCCACGTCTTCTCAGACTCAGGGGACGTCAGCCACCCATTGCGGTGCACTAAGGAAGCCAGGCCTTCCACTACCTGCTCATTGCATTCTCCCATTCCATAATACGAGCATCTCTTACGCTTTCACAGCATACACTCGCGCACCACTCTTAGCGTGCGCCATTTCCGTTCATTGCGGAAATTTGCTGACTTGAGCGTCGGAGTGGCCTCGGTGGGATAAATCCTACCGGACCCCTGACCTCTTGTTTATTATTTGTGTTGTGCAGGTCCAGGTTCATAGCGACGGAGACCGGACCCTTCACCTGACCCCGCCACGCGCTTAGGAATCCGAAGGCTTCCTAATCTGTACGGCAACCGCGGGCCCAGGACGCAACATTGGCGCCGTCTGTGGGAAATTGACGAAAAGCCAAGTGTCTCTTTCGCATCTACTACTGAACAACAGAAGATGGTGAATACTCGAGCGCAAGCTAGTCTTCCAGCGATGGAAGCCGTCGACCAAAGTGAAGTTCCCCCCGCTGGGAACCAAGCAAACGACCAACAAGAGCCCGACGTCCGCGCCTTGGCCGAAGACGTGGGCGATTTGAGGCGAGTTCTCCTCGCCATATGCGAGAACACCGACACTGCCTGGCCCAGGGCTGCACCTCCAGCATCCCAGGCCTCCACCTCCAAAAGAGAAAGGCGTCGAGAGGCCGCTCGCAGGAGGCGAGCCAACCGGCCAGACCGTGCCCCAACCTCGGCGGCCCCAAGCGGGCATGATCAGAACGAAGCGAAAAGTCATCCCGCCCGCAATGATCGGGAGGAGAGCCCTGAGAGGCGAAACCCCCGCACTGCAGGCTCCAACGGCGAACGCACCACTCAGGCTGAGAGCCGCCATCCCCGACAAGCTCGGACACACCTCCAGGGCAACACCGAGCTCCGCGACGTCATTAACGCGTGGAGAGGCTCTACGGATCCGTCGATGGAGGAAAAAGTCAAAGTGTTGTGGGACACCCTGCATAAGGAGAAACCCACGCCCTCCTCTGCCGACCTCCATAGATCGCCCTTCGCCATGGACTTGCGGACGCAGCCATTACCGAGCAAGTTTAAGATACCAGTCCTGGAGGGGTACGACGGAAGCGAGGACCCAATAGACCACCTCAACTGTTTCCGTACCCACCTATCTCTACAAGGGTCGAGCGAGGCCCTGATGTGCCAGTGCTTTCCCGTCAGCCTTAGGGGAGACGCGTTGCTCTGGTTCCACGGTCTCCCCCCGAACTCCATACGCTCGTTTGACGAGCTTGCTGACAGCTTCTTGAGTCAGTTCGCCTTAAGCCGAAGAGAGGAGAGGCAACCATGGCACCTGGTCCGCCTCCGCCAAAGATCAGATGAAAGTCTGAAGCGGTTCCTCGACCGTTTCATCACTGAGGCGCAGCGGAACCCTCATCTCTCCGACGAGCTGAAGCTCAACGCCTTCATCGCCACTTTGGCGGTGGGGGATTTCTTCAAGCACCTGTTGCACCAGCGCCCTCGAACCTTCCGGGAGCCTGAGACCATTGCCCGGGTGTACATCACGGCCGAAGAGGCCAACGAGGCGAAGCGCCCGGAGCGAGTGGACCGGCCCCCGGAGGGCCCCAGAGCATCTGGCGGAAGAAAGAGGGACAGCGACGGCCAGCGCTTCCCAGAGCGCCAAAAGCAACAGCGGCCCCCGCTGGGGCCCAAAAAAGATTACAGCAGAATATCCCTGACCCCTCTGAATGATAGCCGTGCGAACATCCTGATGCAGATCCAGGATGAGAAGTTCTTCAAGTGGCCAAAGACGCCCAATGGTCCCAGCGGCAACGACCAGACGAAGTACTGCCAGTACTACCGCTGCTTGGGACACTCAACCGAGAACTGCCGGACTCTGCAGCAGAAAATCGAAGATCTGATCCGGCGCGGCCACTTGAAGCAGTTCGTGAAGAGCTCAGGGCAGGAACCTGCGACTTCCGACGGTGAAGCTAGCGAACCTCCGAGAGCCCGCACGGTGGCCGGCGTGGTCCATATGGTCTCCTCGACTGACGCCGTGAACGCCAGACGTGGGCAGCTGGAAGCAACTTCCAGCAACAAGCGGGCAAAGATAGGGGCTAGGAATGATGTTGTTAGCTTTAGTAGCGACGACATGGCTCATGTAACCTCTCCCCACACTGACCCCTTATTGTATCGGCCCTCGTTTCAGCTGGTGGGGATGATTACCAACTGAAACGGGTCTTCATTGATAATGAAAGTTCTCAAAATTTACTGTATCTCACTGCCTTCCTTAAACTTGGACTAAAACAAAGCCAAATGAAAGCTGCAAGCGGACCCTTGTACGGCTTGGATAACGAGCCAGTCCCCGTGCAAGGGATAGTTCGGCTAGAAGTCACCATGGGAACCCGCCCACGCTCCGTGATGCGAGAGCTGGCGTTCCTCATCGTTGACCTTCCATCTGTCTACAACGCCATATTAGGCAGGCCTTTCCTAACCGCCTTTGAAGTTGTGACGTCCATTCCACACCTGAAAGTAAAATTTCCCACCCCCTGGAGCATGGGAGAAGTCCTCGGAGACCAGGAAATGGGACGGACGTGCTACCTGTCCCAGATCAACCCCGTCGCACCATATCACCCGGACGAAGACCTTGATCTCCGCGACGAAGCCTCGCTGCAGCAGGCCCAGTCCGGAGAGGAAACAGAGGCGATCCCGCTGAGACCAGCCGAGCCAGAACGGTGCATCCACGTGGGGAGGTCCCTCCAACCTGTAGAGTCGCGAGCAACCACGTCAACGACCTAGATGAGACTTTTCAGGTCCTCCGACTGCACGGGATGAAGCTCAACCCCGCCAAGTGCGCGTTTGGGGTGACCTTAGGGAAGTTCCTAGGCTTCATCGTGTCCCAACGAGGCATAGAAGCCAACCCAAAAAAGATCAACGCCATCCTCGACCTGAACCCTCCACGGACAATAAAAGAGGTCCAGAAGCTGACCGGGCGAATAGCAGCCCTCTCGCGGTTCCTCGCCAAGTCAGCCGAGAAATATTTGCCATTCTTCAAGGCACTAAGGGGCACCAAATCGTAGGGATTCAAGTGGAGTAAAGAGTGTGACGAAGCCTTCAGGGAACTGAAGACTTACCGCTCCAGCGCGCCGCTCTTAAGCTCGCCGCGCAAAGGCGAAGATCTTTACCTCTACTTGGCTATGTCCGCAGCAGCCCTCAGCTCGGTGTAGGTTGAGGAGCACGAGGGTAGACAGCGGCCAAAGTACTACGTGAGCTGGGTGCTGACTGACGTAGAGGCCTGCTATCCGCACGCTGAAAAGATGGTGCTCGCGCTTATCTATGCGGCGTGAAAGTTGCGGCCCTATTTCCAGTCACACCGGATCGTTGTATTGACAGACCAGCCGCTGAAGTCGATCTTGCAAAAGCCGGAGACGTCCGGCCGGCTGGTTAAGTGGGCTATCAAGCTAGGGGAATTTGACCTGGAGTTTCGACCCTGACCAGCCGTGAAAGGACAGGCTCTGGCAGACTTTATTGTCGAAGCGGCGACGCTGGCACAAGAAGAAGAAAGCAACCCAAAGAGCATGGTAGACGGCGATCTCCCTGAGTGGACTCTGAACGTGGACGGATCATCTACTTAGGCGGGCAGCGGAGCTGGTGTCGTGCTGAGGACGCCCGAAGGCATGGAGATGGTATACTCCGTTACTTTGGCCTTCCCGGCCACAAACAATGTGGCGGAGTACGAAGCCCTCTTCGCGGGCCTGCGACTGGCGATGGAGTGTTCCGCGCGGTCGTTGATCGTGTGCAGCGACTCCGAACTCTTGGTCAATCAGGTGAAAGGGAACTTTGACGCCTCGAACCCACAGCTTGTGATGTACCTGGCGAAAGTGAAGGCCCTGATCCCTGAGTTCGGTCGGTTTGAGATCGAACATATCCCGAGATCAGAGAACGAGCGCGCCGATCGACTGGCCCGAGACGCGGCCGCCAGGTCTGTGGAGCAGTACGCAAGAGAGCCCAGGGAAGTCCTGGCCGCGCCCAGCATTGACGTCGAAGCCAAAGAGATGCTACGGGTCGACGCGGGGAACAACTGGATGACGTCGTACGTGAGGTTCCTAACTGAGGGAACCCTGCCCGACGACGTCAACGAAACCAAGCGAATCAAGAAAATGGCAGAATGGTACACGGTCCAGAATGAGAGGTTATACAGGTGAGGGTACTCCACTCCTCTCCTGAAATGCCTCACGCCAGAGGAAGCCGATTACGCACTGGCGGAAGTGCACCTGGGACTGTGCGGCTCACACATTGGCGGAAAGAAGCTAGCGTTCAACGTCATGCGGCAAGGGTTCTATTGGCCCACCATGAAACGGGACGCTATGGAATTCATCCAGAAGTGTGAAAGTTGCCAGGTCCATAGCAACATCACTCACCAGCCGCACACCGAGCTGCACTATCTCCAATCCCCATGGCCGTTCGCACAATGGGGGCTCGACATACTTGGACCCCTGCCAATGGCTGCCGGACAAAGGAAGTTATTGATTGTTGGCATTGACTACTTTACGAAGTGGGTAGAAGCCGTCCCTCTCTCCAAGATCACAGAGCAAAATGCGACGGAGTTCCTCCGTCAAGGCATCATTTGCCGCTTTGGGATCCCTGAGGTCGTAGTGACCGATAACGGAACCCAATTCACCGGCAAACGCTTTACAAAGTACTGCCACGACCTTCGCATTAAGCTGGTACACACGTCCGTGGCGCACCCTTAGGCAAACGGACAGGTCGAGGTCACCAACCGCACGTTGTTGCACGGGTTAAAAACCAGGTTGGAAGACGCAGGGGGCTCCTGGACTGAGGAGCTACCATCCGTGCTATGGTCGTATCGAACAACCGCGAGGGAACCGACAAGGGAGACGCCCTTCAACCTTTGCTTTGGGACTGAGGCTGTGGTGCCCGTAGAAGTGGGAATGCCAAGCCTACGGATCGAATGCTTTGACCCAGCCACCAACGAACAAAGGCTTCGGGAAAGTCTGGACCTGCTCTCGGAAGTTTGAGACGCCGCACGACTACGAACCGCAACCTACCAACAGCGAGTCGCACGGTATTACAACAAATGAGTAAAGGCGCGCCCACTAGAAGTTGGAGATCTGGTCCTCCGGAGCGTAGAGGCGGTGGGCAAGACCGCGAACAGGAACAAACTCTCCCCCGGGTGGGAGGGGCCGTCCCTCGTCTCCGCAATCCTCCGAAGCAGAGCGTACAAGTTACGCGCGCAGAACGGCAAATTGGTCCCGCGGACCTGGAACGCCGCCAACTTAAGGAAGTATTATCAGTGACGCTACGTCAACTCAGGTAAGTCGCACACGCATGCATCATGGTGAATGCTTGGACATGAGCTTTGTCTTTTGATTAACATAATCACTCTTTCTATCATTCTGCATATTCATTTGTGTGAGTTGATGACATGCATTGCATTCTTAAATCAAACGACCTAGACTACCCCTAAGTCGGGAGGACAAGCATCCGTCCGTAAAGCCAGTCCTTGGCCCAGTGCCAGACGGTCCGAAGTCGACCGTCTCAGGACTCCGTCCCCACGCCAGGTGGCCTGGAGACGGCTTCATGCATTATTGGCTTCGCGCCAGTGGGCCCGAGCGGCCACCCAAAAACCAAGCCCTACGCTAGACAGCCCGGAGGCAGCTAGCCGTAGGCTGGAACAAAGGATGCAGGCGGTCTGCCCAACAGGCTTCGCGCCAACGACCTAGACGGTCAAAGCATCAGGCCTGGGGGCTCCCCGAGTCCCCACTCTACGGCCAACAAAACCTTAGGGGGCAAAGAATCGCAGGCGTGCGGCGACCTTCTTAAACATAAGAGAGCACCCTCAGTCTACAATGGTCGTGGGATAGGACCTCAACTTGGTGATAATAACGCTTTGAGCAGGGGCGACACACCTCCCGCAATCATATGTGACCGAGTCCTAGACCCAGGAGTCCGGTTACCGTGGCTTGACGGCCGTGCTGATCCTTGTGGTGACTCCAGGGGCTTGGCGACGACATCCGCTTCACCGGATCGAGCCCCCCAAACGCGTGAGCTGTGATGACCTCCTCTTACGAAGGACGAGCACCACGCAAGAAGGCGCCTAGATAGGGCCTAAGCAACAGTGGTTCCAAAAGAGCCCAACGTTTAAGCATGAAGCGTAATCCAACGGATAAAAGTAAAAGGAGACAGCAAGCAACATCCTACGATGGAAGAAACGCAAGTGCAAAAAAGGAGAAGACACTTCTCATTCATATATGAAGAACAACTATGGTACAAAGACAAAAGACGATCCCAAAAAACCAACACAAGCAGAGACTAATCAGGAGAACTCGACGGACCCGCCTCTTCAAGAAAATTCTTCAGGCGGGATGCCTCTTCTACGCCGGCATTCCCTGGATGAAGGACGCCCTCAGGGACGTGAGGAGCCGCCAAAGAGACAATCCTGCGACACAAGCGAATTCCGTCCCAATATCGAGTCTCCAGCGCCAGCCGTGCTTTTGACAAAGAATACCGGCCAACCATGTCTCCAACCAGCCGGGTGACGTGATCCTCCAGGGTCGCCACTATGACCTCCAACTGCGCCACTCTCTGCTGCAGGCACCCATTCTTCTCTTTTAGAGATGCGAACTGGGCCCTTCCATTGACGATGGTCGGCTGAAGGAGGGCGGACAAGGCGTCAAAAGGGTTGCCCTCATCTGGAGCCTGCACAAGAGACAATGTAAAAAGCACTTCCAAAGCATGTGACCAAAAAGGAAGGACAGATAGTAACAGCCGTACCTGGGCAGGAGCCACGCCCGGAGAACGTACAGGGTCGCCTAAAAGAGCCTCTCCCTGGGGCTCAGCTCCTTCGCCTGCTGGAGGAGGGCCGACTGGAAGGCTGGCTGCCGTAGGAACGTTCGGGGGCTCTTGCCACGAAGACGTCCCGGCTTCCCCTTCGTCGGCCTGTACCGGATCAGTAGCGGGAGCGGCGCAGTCCTCCGTAGGTGCGGCAAGATTTTCGGGGAGCCTGTACTCCGAAATGGGCTCCACAAAGATCGCTGGCGACTCCCCAGGTCCCCTGGCCTCCGGTGCTGGCTCAGGCACAGCGGCAAATGGTCCCTCCGGGCTCTCGAGAACGACGACATCATCCGTCGCCTCTGCAGCAGCGCAAGACGGTGGATCCCCACAGGGTAGAGACTCCACCTCGCAGACCTCGCGAGCGGCTAGCCCCGCGAACGAGGTCGACGACGGTTCGGCGGTTTCCCCTGGTGACCCGCGCTCGCGGATCTCTTCGAAGCCGGACTTCCCACCACAACGGAAGGGCCGGCGGTTCGTCTCCTAGACCTCCTCGAAGAAGTCCCCTCGGCTTCCCTTAGCCTCTTAAGGGCGGCCTCGTCCTCATCGTCGCCCGACGGTGACTCCAGCAACGAGTAGCTTCCCTCCTCGGTTCCCCTGGACGGTGGAGGAACGGCTGCGCCACTAGGAGATCCCCATCTGTAGGCCTCGAATGTGACGGAGGTGAGGTAGTAGCCCTGAATCGAGAACTTCGCCTCTTCAGACTTGATAGTAGCTATCAGCTTTTCTGACTCGGCGACGTCCTCGGGAGTTGGCTTGTCCTGGAAGTACTCCGAAATTGGGCCCCACACCCTCGAGAGCTCAGAGTCAAGGGGCTCCCTCAAAAAGAAGAAGCGCTCCTTCCAGCCCTTCACTGAGTCAGGGTTGGTACCGCGAAAGCGAAACCCCGCTCTAGGGGACATTGACACCCAATCCTCAGACTCCGTGAACCGGAAGATTATCCTCGCTGCCCTAGCATTAAAAGTGCAATCGTGAAGGAGGGCAAAAATACACAAGGATACCAGATATCGCAAGGCGTTGGGATGCAGCCTTGCCATCGGGATTCCCAGCGCGTCTACCGCCGCGTACAGAGTGCAGCTCGAGGGATAACGAAGCCCCCCCTCAGGTGGTGCTCGTACACCGTAATAAAGCCCGATGGGGGGGCGCAGGTTCTATCCAGTGCGTCGGGAGTACGGTAACTCCAATCGCTGGGGAGACCATAGTCGACCATGAGAGAAGCGATGTGCCCAGCCGTTAAAACGGATTTGGTGTTGAGAACACCATGACGAGCGGCTCTGGGAGAATGGGAAGAGGAAGGGCTTTCTCTCTTTATCGCCATTTATCTCTCAAAGGTTGCAAGTACATGCAGAGAAGAAATCGGCAGAAGAGAGGAAACGATCGTCATTTGGTTTAAATAGGCAACGCCAAGCCAAAAGGCGGGAAACCAAGACGGCACCGCCACAAGCGATTGGGACACGTGGCGGCCTCACAACGCACTGCAGGATCCGAATCGTTCGCAATGATGGCTCGACACCAGACTAACAGGCGCGTCCCTTCAGCCGTCTGGCAAGGGGCCATGCTGGCGTCGCCGCATTAAATAAGGGCTCACGATAGTGGAACCCATGGAGAAGTGCACGATAGCACAAGACGGAAAATGCAACCAATAAGCAAGAAATTCGGCAGACAAAACGGTGCGAAAAACCAGACTTTTATTATATCAACTAGTCCCGTTACAACGGTTACAAAAAAAAGAAAAAAGAAGGAGAGCACGACAGTGACGAAGATGGCTAATGGTCCCAGTGGCCAGTAGAGGAGCTTTGAACGTGGTAATCCACCAACTGGTCTCGAGTTCTGGCGAGCGAGTTGCGAGGATCTAGAACCCCCACGTGGAAGCTTGGATCCTCCAGTGAGGCCAGCCTTCGGCAAAGCCTAACGGCGTCGAAGTAGGTCTGCTCCAAGGCAGGGTTCACTCCCTCTGGCCGAAGCCTCGTCCTCAACTCCGACCGCAACTCGGCGACTTCAGCCTCGTGTCACTTCTTGAGTCGTTCGATCTCTGCTTCAAGCGCCAGTGCACGGGCCTGCGAATCCACATCGGCGTCGATAAGGCAAGTGATCCAAGCCTCCGCCCGCAGCCCAGCAACCTCAGCCTCATGTCGCTGCTTGAGTTGCTCAGCCTCACCTTCAAGGGCCATTATGTGGGCCTACGCCCCCACATTTGCGCCAACCAGGCGTGTGGCCCTAGCCTCTGACTATGCCCAAGCGTTTTCCAAGTACGCGACACGAGCCCTCAGCCACTCCATTTTGGCGCCGGTCGCCCCTCGACGCGGCTCAACCCTCTCGAAACCCGGAGGCACTCTCCGACTCTGAGAAGGACCCGCTACCGTGGATTCGGAGCCAGCCCCTCCTAAAGAGCGGGCCCCCGAAGTCCCGGCAATGTGAGAGCCAAACTCAGACTCGTCAGAGGAGCGCTTCGTGTCGCTAGAGGAATCTTCCATTAACTTCGTGGCAAGAAGACAAGCGCAGAAAGAACAAACTTCTGATAAATGTAGGAGTGCCTGGTTTCGGGAGAGAACGGCGTGTTTAAATAGGCGAGTTTTCTCGTGAAAGGGCGGCAACTCCAGAGGACAGAAAGCATTAAGACGTGGCCAATGGGGATCTTACACGTGGGAGGCTCCTGAGATCTCGCGCGTTTCCAAAACGAAGCGACGTCACCTGGCCGCGCAGGAATTAAATGCGCTGGCCACCCCAAGAGACGTGACGGCTGACAGAAACTCCTCAAGCTCCCACAGAATAACACGTGGATCCTCAGGGCAAAACGCCGAGCAACAGAGAGATGCACACGAAGAATCAAGGCAAAAAGAGGCTACTTCTTTTATTAATCAATACTTTCTTACAAAGTACAAAGTCTACGACAATAAGGCTGCGAGGAAGAAAGACTACGGTGCGAAGCCCCGTATGCTCCCCTACCGTGCCCCAGATGAGCTCGGCGAATGGGATCTGCGTCAGATCCTCACAGCAGAAGCCGTCGGTAGTTTGCCAAGCCGACTGGTTTGGAAGCGCAGAGCATCCCCTGGTGGAAGTCGCCAGAGTCCAATCTACCAGGGAGCGGCCAGCACCGAGGCCAGGAAGGCACTCCGAGAAAGTCGGGTGGAAAACCCAGCTTCCACGGAGGGCTACTGACCTCGCGGTCCTTCTGTGGTTAGCGCCCTGGCATGACGCGCGGGGAAGCTCCTGCGAGAGCCTTCACCTCACAGGTGAAGATACCCGCAGGGAATCCTCCAAGGGTCTGCTCAGGCCAGCCAGGTCGCAACCCGGAAAGGAGCGCACGGCGACAGTAGAATGGCCGAGCCACTCTCGTTAGCAAAGAAGACAAACTACACGATGAGGGTTACGACGGTCTTCATCAAAAGCTTTGGGCATTCGACCGATCCATCCAACTCCTTCTCGGAAACCCGCCAAGGGCGGGGGAAGCCAAGATCTCCTCATCGCCTCTCCGATGGACGCAAAGGGATGAGTTCAGCTTGCTCAAACGCCCCTCCTATTTATGGGCAAAGACCAAGCCACCCTCTCTCCCAGCGCGACACGACGTCTAGCAAACGTTTTTCGTGTAACAGGGGAGACCGTTGGTCAGAAGCAACCCCAGGGCGCACGAATCTCGCCCGGCGACGTGATGGGTCACAGCAGCATCTGAAAAGCCTGCCCAGGTTCATGGGGAAGGCACAAAGTCAAAAAACGACAAACGAAAACGCTGCACGAGAAAGGATGTGAGGCTACGGAAATGGGTCCAGGGGACATGCCAGGCCCGACCACTGGCTGGCCCAGGCATGGGGGGCTAGTGTTGGGTCCTATGTCCTAGCCCACGAAGCATGTCCAGGCCCATGAAGAAAGCTGCGGCCCACGAAAGATCTAAGAGCCCACGTGAGACAGTCAACCCAGCCCAGGGGCCAGAAGGCACGAACCCACGAAGGCGGAAGACAACGGAAACCTGCAACGCATTTAATGCGTTGCCAGGAAGCCGGCGTGAGGACGGAAAGGCTAACCAATGGAGGGATGGCTGGTGCAGCGCGAACGGCTCACGCAACCGCCTGCAAACCACCAGCTCATCCTCGTTCCAAGAATAATCAAGCATGGCCATCCACGCCAGAGACTTGCCAACTGTAGCAGAATGGCCACCGGCGTAACCGGCGGTCCATAGCATTGACCAGCGGCGCAGAAGCCATCGCAACGGGCACCTTGACGCCCAGAGTCCAACGGGGGGGCCTATAAGAAGCTCCCACACTCCACAGAGAAGAGGATCCGATCCAATTCGATTCGATCGAAAGCTGACTCTAAACCCTAATCTTAATCTTCCACTACTCCCAGAACTCTGATATCGATTCTGGATCCTATTCAGCAGACTCCAAGCTTCCCTCTTCTCACCTCCATCGTAAGGCTAGTAACGGGCTGGAGTTGAGAATCGACTCGCTTCCACCCATCACAAACTAGCTTACAATCATTCCCCCACGTCTTCTCAAACTCAGGGGACGTCAGCCACCCATTGCGGTGCACTAAGGAAGCCAGGCCTTCCACTACCTGCTCATTGCATTCTCCCATTCCATAACACGAACATCTCTTACGCTTTCACAGCATACACTCGCGCACAGCTCTTAGCATGCGCCATTTCCGTTTATTGCGAAAATTTGCTGACTTGAGCGTCGGAGTGGCCTCGGTGGGAGAAATCCTGCCGGACCCCTAACCTCTTGTTTGTTGTTTGTGTTGTGCAGGTTCAGGTTCATAGCGACGGAGACCGGATCCTTCACCTGACGCCGCCACGCGTTTAGGAATCCGAAGGTTCCCTAATCCGTACGGCAACCGCGGGCCCGGGACGCAACAAGAGTAGTTAAACATTTTTTGATGGTTGTTTTTTGAGTGTTTTTCATGTGAACATAACAACAAACAAAACCAAAGGTGATCAAAAGTTACAATTTGATGGGCCCACTAGTAAAACATTAGGATTTAGAACTAGATGTCAAATTAATCCTATTAAATGGTCCGGATTGTCCAAAATGTGTATCATAAGACTAGTTTATTTTGTTTGAGGTCAGATTATCAGAGAAATAATTCTTCAAATAAACCAATCTACTTTATAGTAGAATTGTCAAAAATAGGCTCGAGTTACATATGGACATACCATCAAAAAACACTCAAGATGTTAGGGACTGACTATCATGAGATCGTCCTATCTCAAGACTTAGTTTATAGAGCACTAAGTTGTCAATTTAGACAAAATGGCAAATTAGTCAGGCCATTGACCAAAGTCAAAGGGGTTCACTCCACCTAGGTCCCTATGTGAGTATCGACCAAAATGTGTCATTTGTGGAATTGCACCAATGGAAGATTGGTTATATATGAACCACTAAGCTCACTATCTTCTAAATGACATTATTCATAGTTACCAAGACTAAGAATTGGATTGAGGAGTTTTTAAATCTCTTTAAAGTTAGTCTTAATATCTCCATAAATACAAGTTCTCTAATATAGAAATGGGTATCTCTTTACTTTGAACAGAGCCATTACTTCTGTTACTTTATAAAATACTTACTGAATACCCAAATCATGCAGTACTTAAGCCTGCACCAAACAATTCAATAGCTTTTCCTCTACTGCACCTTCTCCCTATAGAAATTCCTAGGGCAAGGAGTCAGATCTCGAGAAGGCTTCCTCTTCTTACTTTTCATAAGCTTCTTACTTAAAACTTTATTGAACTGAATATTAGAGAGTAAAATTGAAAACTTTTTGCCATATCTTTGACCTATCATCTTTTGGTTGTAATGTCTAGAATCAGATTAGAAGATCTAAGAATCCTTTGAAGAATATCTAGGATCAAATCCAAATTCATAATATCTAATACTAATATTATTTGTGAGAATGAGTTCATAAACGTATTTCCTCAACCAAATAAGCTACTTAAAATTTTAAAGAAAAAGCCTCCGATGACCAAAAATCAAGATAAATGTTAAAACTCTCAGATATCTAATTATATCCTAAGAGATATAAGCTAAAAGAACCTTGTTAGAGAACGTGAGAAATGACAAAACTCATTCTCCAATGAACCAACATGGACACCACGGCCACATATTTGTAAATAATTGCTAGAATAATCAAATCACTTTAAAAATAAGTTGAAAATTGACCTTAATAGGTTAGCCCAACCATCTCAGGAGTCTATTTCCAGAATGAGGTCATGAAGAAGGTGTAAACAATTTAAATGGCATAAACAACCACAAATGCGGAATGAAGGATCACTAACTAACTTCCCACCAATTTGCCTTCTCTATTTTTTCGGCTCTATTTTCTGCTCGATTTTGCAACTTTCAAGCACAGCTTCTCTCCGATGATTGTGTTATGTAGAGAAGAATGCCCAAGGACAAAACCAACTCCCTCAATTTATCAAACGATTCCATCAATTGTTTGAAACAAGCGTTACAAAATTTAATGGGAATAATGAAAAGTAATGATGGAACGTGAATCAGTAGCATTAAACATGGGATATAATTCGATTCAGTTTTAGAACTGAATCGTTAATATTCTCCCACTTAATCCATATTTTACTTGATGTGATAACCAAAATCATCAACCCTCAATCTTAAAAAATAAATATATGAATCATAGCAATATATCCTCTATTAATGAGTAGTATCATCCATATATTACAATATATTAT
>JAODPA010138258.1:0-16117 GCA_025585075.1 Nepenthes mirabilis
AAAAAAGAAAAAAAGAAAAAACAGGAAAAAAGGAAAAATGTTGGGTTCTGCTTTTCAGGTGTTTTTTGTTTAATGCACTGAGTTCCCATTGGGGTCTGTAGCCGATTGGGAGCTTTGTTGCTCTGGAGTTGCTGTTCCAGCATCACAGCCAGATTGAAATTATGCTGGATCTTGTTGCTGATTTCCTTCTTTGCAATGCCTGTTTGGCCAAAGTATTGCATATGATTTGGGTTGTTGCAACTTGCTGGTGTACCGAATTTACCCTATCTGCCTTGCTGCTCCTCCAGAGGGCAGGTCTGTGATCTGTTGCTAATGGACTGATGCTCAAATGTTGCCTCCTTCGGCCTGGTATGTATTGAAGTCCGATTGGCACAGATGTATAGATGGCTCTTGCTGCTGGAGCTCCATGGCTCTTGGTGTGGTTGGGGTAGTTTGCTGATTTGGCTTTGATAAATAGGAGCAGATGGAAAAGTCCTGTTCTGTATCTAGTGGTGGAGCTCTGATCTTGTGTTGGCCCATCTTTTGAAGCTTGCCGAGTCCTTGCTGGGCTGTGTGGAAGCTTATCATCATGGGTGTCCTGCTCTGCTGTAGTTGCTTTGGTAGCCGGGTTGTTGATAGTTGGTCTGCTGCTATGTGGAATATCAGCTGGCCTGTTGACAGCTGATGATGCTCTACCAGTTGCTTGTCCATGCAGGAATGATCTGCTGCAGACAATTCAGCTTGCTGATGCTGATGTTGCCGATCCCTATATGTGTTATGTGGAGATGTTATGGAGAATGCTGGCTGTAATCAGTGGAATGATGGTATGTGCTCTGGCGCCGGTGAGCTGCGGATATGCTCCACATCGGTTATCCCTGCTTTTAAATATGTTTTCTGGAGTAGGGTGCTGCATTTTGTTAAGTGATGTGGGTTCTGGTTGTTATCTACAACACAAAGTAGTGTGTTTCTTTTGCTGCAGCTGCTGTGTGGTCTCAGGTTAGATGCAGTGTTTATTCTTGCAAATTGGGGGTCTGAGTCAGAATATCGATACTTACCAAAAAAAAAAAAAAGAGTCAGAATATCGGGGTTGGATTTCCTTCCTTGTTTCTGCTGTCGACTGTTGCTGTGGCTAAATACAGGAGGCTCTTGGTATTCTGATGCAAGGCAAGGCTAGGCCGTGTGAAAACCAATCCACGTTGTTAGCTCTGGCATTTGAATTTCTCTTCTGCTATTTTTTTCTTCTACTTTAGAACGATGGAACCTCATTTGATAAATTTGTCAATGCTGTTCCTGTGTGAGTGGGTTTTTGGCTGGATGGCTTGCGGCCGCTTAAGATGTGTCTTTTACTCTTGGCTTTTTTCTTTTGTCGGGTCATACGATCTGTTGGTGCTCGGGGAATGCCGTAATGCGTTGTTCTCTCTCCTAGTCGGCAAAACACTAGGAGCTAAAACATCATTATGCAATTTTGTTTTATTTAAATTTTAATTTACTTACTTACCAAAAAAAAAAAAAGAAATATCCCAGTAGGATTCAGGGAATCATTAATCATCTTTTTTTTTGGTAAGTAAGTAAATGAAATTAAATTAAATAAAAGTATAAGACGATATTCTAACTCCAAGTGTTTTGCCGACTTTTGCCGACTTAGAGTTAAAACAACGAGCTAGGGGATACCCCAAGCACTACCATGTTCCAGAACATGAACCGAGCGAGAAGAAACTCAAAAAAATTAATAAAACACCATCTAGATGAACCTCATCTAAACCGTGGAACTCCACCCGACCAAATTACAACTGCACCAGATTTGTTAGAAACAAAACTAGAAGCAACTAGAAACAGACTAGAGGCCGCCATTCCAGTGCTAGCAGCATAACAGCATGCAACAATGCAGCGGAGCCGGCCAGTTTCCAGCCACCCACACACAGCAGCCACTGCATCATTATTTTCATGAAACCCACCATCAGGCAGCCCCCTTAACAAAAGGCAAACCAGCGATTTGCAGTTTCCAACATCATCATGATAACAATAGCCAGCAAGGTGGAAGCCTGAATGGTCCAGCAACTAAATGCAGCATAGTATCAACCACATCGGTCACGCCAATGTATAATTGATATTCCAAACCAGCATTCATCCACACCAGCCAAAAAAGTATCAGGACATGCAGTATCATATTCATCACACGATTGCACCACCGCATCCATCCGATGCACCCAGTGCATATTCAACAGGCGGTTGACAGCTATGCACCAGTGCCAGGCACAATAGCACTTCGGGAGCAGCACTCAGTCCAGCATCAGATACTACACAAGCAGCAGAGCCACCAACTCCAGGATCAGCAGCACAGCCTCAATTTCTATCAGCAGGGCACGGAGAAACAAATCCAACAGAGTCTACCCCTCCATCAAGCTGCAACATCACCACATCAGAAGACTAGTAGCAAAGCCTTCAACAAAAACCAAGGAGTCTCCGGACAACAAGCGCAACAGGTCATACTCCCTAATAGCTGAATATCCACCATTCCAAAATCGACAAAGGAAACTAACATCAGCAGCATAGTCCATGAACTAGATTAACTGGAGCATATCAGGAACATCTGCAAAGCCAATAGAAGCAAAGCATAGCATTCCAGCATCAGAACAGAAAGACAAGCAGTTGAGCAGACGCAGGGCAACAGCTCAAGCACCAAAACACCCTCTAGGACAGCATCCACCTTCCCAAGCTAGACCAAACCAGCAAAAAACACGTGAAGACAGCATAAAGTTGATGCCCTTCCAGCACCACAAAATAAATTATTAGTTTGGATACATCCCAAGCAAAGCCCCAATAGCAAAAAGCCTAGGAGCCAGGGGATGCTTTGGGTTTTTTGGATTTTTTCTTTTTTCGGGATTTTGATGGCTTCCAAGATTCACAGTCCATGGCCATCGCATCATTGACGCTTAAGAATTTCTCTTTGGAGTAGTCAATGGCCCGGCCCACATTAACCTCAGCGGAGGAATCGCTGGAGCTGGCAGGGACAGCCCCCACATGCTTTAATGAAACCAGCCCATACTTTTTTGACAGACGAGAGATAGGGTTGGGAGTTGGCTCACTATCTAAATCAGATTCAAGGTCCAATCCATTGTTAGGAGGGCCTGACGATGGGTAATCATTCAAACCACCCACAGCAGCAGTTGGATCATGTGACCCCCTTACCGTTAGAATCCTCAACTGCCCAAAAGCACCCACAAGAGCCAATTGATTATCAGGGGCCAGGTTAAGCTGCTCAGTGGGAGTAGGGGTTGTATAAAGGGTTGAGCCAGATGTACACAAATCGTCCGGGGCCTAAGGGAACTTTCCAAGAGCAATAAACCAATCTTCATCAGAGATTGGTAGGGGGTGGATACAACTGCTAGGCAAATCAGAAGGATTGAGGCCCCTAATGACAATATCTGCGAAAGATAATGGGGGCATATATGCATTGGCAATCTGATAACATGAGCCCTGTTTAGAGACCATATCATCATACACAGGAGGCTGAGGCACCAACCTAGTTCCATCCTCAGCAGGGAGTGCGTGCTCCATCAGTTCAGAACCAGGAGAAGCATGGGAGTCTAGCACATCCCCAGTAGATGGGCATTTATTTGGATCTATAACATCCATAGTCACCTCACATGGAGGGGGATGGAAGACCTTCTCATTCCCAGAGGAGGGGCGATCCACATTAAACACACTGTCAGCCTCTTCCTTCAACTCAGTCGTAGCGAAAGTACTTATAGAGGGATCCTCTTCAAGGGGAGTTGAGTATTGAAAAATTCCCGTAGGATTCAGGGGATCATAATCCACACAGGATTCAATTTCAGTAGTCAAATGGACAAGTGGGATAGGATGGACAGAATCCCCTTGGACAGCAGGGGCAGAATTGGAGGAATCAGGACGAAGGCTGACACTCTTGGACCGACATTTGGCTTCAATATGGCCAATGAGATGGCAACGTTCGCAACGAATCGGCTTCCAATAATATTCCACCTTTACCATCGAAATGGATTCGAATTCAGGGTCTGGTTGAATGGCGATGCAATTGGGAAAAGGGCCATCTACCCCAACTTCGACGCAAACCTTTGCGTAGGAGACATTTTCCATTCGAGCAGTTCTGGAATCGAGTTGCAAAGGGACCCCAATGGCACTTGCAATCCAGCTGAGTCCGGCAGTAGTCCAGAACTAAATCGGAAGATTTGACAGTTTAATCCAAATGGGAAATCGCTTATGTTCTTCCTTTGTCAACGCTAAACCCGGAGCCCATCATTTGAGGAAAATAGCTTTCCCAGCGAATAGCCAAGGACCAGCTCGAAGGCAATTCTCCATCATTGCCAAGGATGAGAATCGAAAGAAAAAGAAACTGACATCGTTTCCAGCAATGTGCTTGAGTCCAAATCAGGCCCATAGTTTCCTGGCTATGGCTTCCATAGCTAGGAAATGAGAATGAGAGTTGAGAAAGTGACCAGTCAAGGTAAAGCCCCAAAAAAGGTGACCTTGGTCGATAACATCAGGAGGTGGGAAATGGTGGCCGAGACACCATTGAAAGCCCAAGGGGGGTAGTATATCTGTTCTGAAACCTGACCTGCGGATTCCTTCTGGGAGACACCAGCCCAAGTAAGAGGGGCAGCAGCTACACTCTCCAGGCTGATGTTAAGCTTCTTGGATTTCGAAAGAGTCAAGAAGGATGCATCTGGGGTAGGACAAAGGGAAGAGTCGTTCTTCTTCAACTATGGAAATTGGAGAGAAGACCGGCCTAGGGATTTTGAATCGAAGACCAACGCAGAATGAGGAGAGGGGGAAACAGGGGAGGCTGAGTCCTGGGGAAGGCCAATAGGGGCCTCCAGAAGACCAACCATGGCCGGCGGCGGCCAGAGAAATCAAGCCCCAGAACCGCTGCACGAATTTGAATTTTTAGAGAGAAGAGAGAGGTTCTCTCTCTACGCCGATTTCTGGGAATCATTAATCACACTGGAGCCATTTTCTTTTTTTTGGTAAGTAAGTAAATTAAAATTAAATTAATCGTAATTACAAGACGCTGTTCTAGTTCCAAGTGTTATGCCAACTTAGGGGTAGAACAATGAGTTAGGGCATTCCCCGAGCACCACCATGAACCAATTCATGAACCCGAGCGCAAAAAAAAATAAAAAGCAAAAAAAAACCAACACCTAGGTGAGCATTATATGAAACGGCCATATGTAATCCGGCAAAAAATACAAATATACAATAAAAGCAGCTTTAGAACTAGAGCAAGCTATTGGCAACTGTTCCAGACTCAGGTTAGAAAACGGCAGCAACATCCAACATGCCAGAAGCATAATCCAAATAATTTTTTTGGTAAGTAAATTGAATTAAATAAATGAAAGTTTACAAAATAACTATATTCTAATCCCCAGTATTAACCTACTTGGAGTAAGAACATAAAGACTGGGACAAACCCCAAGTACTATGATACAAATCATGAGGTCAAAACAACAATACCAACAAAAGGTGAATTCTATCTAGAGAACTAGCCTAAAGCAATAGCACCATGCAAGGTGATACCCTCACATAGTGCTCCTTGGTGACTCATTTGGCTGGACAACCTTGCAATATCCACAGCACCACGGACAACTTTTACAGATTGATAATCCTAAGAACCTGGCACCGGGTGTTGTTGGGGTTGAAAGTGGGACTTCCCCCCCCGGTTGAGCAGCTGCTCAGTGATCCTCCTATAGCCATTTGCCCTGTTTCATCTGTGGATTTGACCCCGAATGAGGGCTCTGTCTCTGAGAGTGAGCTGACCCTTGATCTTCCTAGTGAGCCTGTTCCTGATCAAGCTCCAGGAAAAGGGGATTCTATCCACCAAGCAATGGATTCTGATTCTGTTTTGAATGATATCTCCTCTGGCTTGGCGAGGGATTCGATGTTTGTATTGTCTCAGCCTGTTGTTGAACCGGCTATGGCCCCTTGCACCGTTGGCCATACTCCCCGATCTCCTGCTACCCCTGATGGACGTGGTGGCCGTGCCCCGAGTTCTGGGTTTTTTGACCTGGACCCTCCTACACATATTCCAGCCCTTTTAGAAAGGCATTAGGTTTTTAATTCCTTGGACACGGACCTTGATACCACTCCTGACTCAATTTCTAGGCTTACTTGCAAGTATGGCCTGGACAAGCCTGGTAGTGTTGAGAAGGTTTTGGGAGATTTTGTGCCTGATGACTTTCGGACCATTGTTAGTGGCTATGAAGTATCTGATCAGTTTAAGGAGGCCTCGGCAGCTGAAGTTGTAGGTGATGTCCCTTTGCTCTATGCCCTTCAACAGGTTCTAGTGGCTGAAGAAATTTTGCCTCATATAAATTCCCTTGCCCTGGAGCTTAGGAACTTCGTCCTTATTTTTTTGGATAATTGTCTTTGCGATCTATCTGGTAAGGCTAAGGAGGATTTCAGCTCTTCTTATCCGATGACAGAGGCAATTCTAAACAACTCTTCCGATGCACATTTGGGGGCCCTCAGATTGTTGGTGGTGTCTAAATCCTCCCAACCTCACATTGTCTCCTTATCCCCTAATGGTAGGAAGGTTATTTTTAGTTTTCTATGCTTTCTGCTGGAATCCAAAACAAATTTTCCTTCTTGCAAATATAACGATCTGGATGATCTATTGGCTGGCCTGCTCAATGTTGACAATTCACTGTGGTTGAATGGCAGTCGTGGTTGTGCGGTGCATCATGGCTCCTGGAAACAAGTCAAGTCAAAGAGACAGCGAAAAGCTGCTTCCTTGAAGTCTAAGGGCCCCTCATACACGAACGCTGCTTCTTAATGATTGGATACAATTATCTGTTATACTGGGCTCCAGCAAATGCTGAAATTTTGATACTGTTGCAGTAGGCCATTATTCTGGCTTGTTGTTTTACTCTTGTCGATAACAGTGGGGATGCTGATGTTGGATTGGTTGCAGTTGGGACACGACTGTTGGCTTCATTTTGTTATTGTGAAGAATGGCATATGCCATGCCCATGCTGATGGCTGGTGCTGTCCTAAAACAGTTTGAAGCCCTTGTCTGTATGGGGCTTTTGAAATTCAGTGGCTGAAGGCCATATAAATGGCCTTGCTGATACGGCCCTGTTTCCTGAATCGGGGTTGCTGTTGCTGGAAGGTTGTAGAACCTATTTTGTGTGAAGTACGATTCTTTTTGCCCTGTGGTTGTTTCCTTCTGCCGGATTGTGCTGTGATGGTATAAAATGTAACCTACTTCTGCAATTTTTGTTGCTGCCTTTGCTGGGGGTGGAAAATGGCCCTGCCATGCTGAAGAATTATGCTGCTGGAATTGCTGACTATGGTGTTCGGTGGCAATCTGTTGCTGGCATGCAGATGTTCCCGATGTGAGGGTGCTGGGGTTCCAGGTCGTTATCTGACTCTGTTGCCGTGCTTCGTTTATGGGTTTAGGGAGCAGTTGCTGGGAAGGCTGCAGGCTCCCTTGCTATGATGTGAAGCATGGTTTTAGCATGCGTCTGTCTTCCTCCTGCTGGACTGTGCTGTGATGGATTAGTATGTTTGCCAACCGATATGCTGAGTTGCTTCAGCCGATATGGGAAGTAGCTGATCCAACGTTTGTCGTGTTCAACATAAGACAGATTTCATATTTTGTCAATTCTGTTAATCATTATCCTCCTGGAGGACCCCCTTTTTTGTGTTTTATTTTCTTTGGAGTCATCTGATGTATCAAGCTGCAGGGGGTATGCCCTAACATTTTATGCTTTAACTTCAAGTCAAAATACTTGGAGGTAAAGCATAGATTGTGTAATTTTTTCTCCCTTTAATCCAAATTTACTTGCTTACCAAAAAAAAAAAAAAGCACCACGGACAGCTTCAGTTTTTTTTTTTGGTAAGTAAGTAAATTTTATAAATGAAAAGAAAAATATACAGAAACAATGTTATATCTCTAAGTGTTATTCCGACTTGGATTTAGAACAAAGACGTAGGGCATACCCCGAGCAACGAGATCTAAAATACAAAACCATTATAAAGTAAAAAAGACGGCAAAAACAGAAATACAACTTTCAACGCCGTCAAACAACACAAAAGAAGGACACGCCTAGAAACAAGAGAACGTATAAGGATTTAAATAATGGAAAAAACGGCCAGATCATCACAACTAGTGATACCGCATACTCCTTCCTTATGCAAGAAATGCGTCAGTTGAAAGCCCCATCACCGAAGTGCTGTTCACGAACAGATTTTCAAACAAGGGAGCTGCCAAAAGCGGAGCAGACATTGGCAATATGTAAAACTTTTTTTTTGGTAAGTGTTGACGGAAGCGCATAAGTGCCTATATTGCAATATGTAAAACATAGGGCCAATTTATCATACAACTCCTCTTTGTAATCTTTTAGAGCAGAACCCCCTAGCTTAATTGCAGATTTGAATCTGATAACAGCCAAAGGCAGAGGCTCCAGAGTCCGATCAGAAAGCACTGTATTTCCATCCCTGAATTTGCAGCCCACAATCCTCAACCAAACTAAGCCACGGACCAGGCAGCTCATCCAGTTGCAATCCTCGGCAAACCAGGCACCGGCATGCATCAGTAAACACCCATGGCCTACAGATAGCCCATCCAACGGTAAAACAGACCACAGGCTAAATCTCAAACTAATGCATGAAACAGATTCTCTTTGCAGGCAACCAACGGTGCAGCATAACACCCCACACCAGTGCAGCACCCAACAAATGGCACCACAGCATTTGCACCACCTCACCAGAAAGCAACGCACTTCATCAGTTTCTTACTCAAGTTTCGCATCCAGCGCACTCAGTAATGATAGGCCCAATGCAACACACAATTCCTTAATGCAAGCCAAGGAGCAGCACCCATAGCTCATCTGGCAGCTTTGAGCAATGCAGATTAGCAGCCAGGGGCCTGTTCACAGGCAACCCACCAGAATACACTACAGCACCAACTTAGGCATATCAACACACAAGACACCCACATCCAAATAGGACCACGGGCAGATGCAGTTCAACCGATGCGTTTCTCAGCAGAGAAACACCTCGCACTAGCCACTAGCCTCAAAACAATCAGCAAGCCAGGTCACATTGCAAGCCTTGGCACCAGGCCCACACCTTAAAAAGTAGTGCATAGGAATGCCGACAGCTACAATCCTCAATCAGCACCCTCAGCACCCTTTAATTCCAGGAGGAGCTTCTGCTGTCAGCATCTCTCAAGGAAACCATCTCAGAAATGCACACCACAAGTTCAACCAGGCAAACCCAGAGCATCAGCAATAATTCACCAGGACACACATACACCGGGCCAAGAAATAGACAGCAGAAGCAGCAAAGACACAGCTCCAGGCCCAATCAACTGGAGCAGCTGCCCGAACATCAACAGCATCAGAAAAACACTCACCCACACCAGTTACGGGTTCCTATCAGTAGCAAGAACCCAGACAACTCAGCAGGGAGGAACACCAACAGGTAATCCACAACAATGCAGCACCAACATACTGAGAATCCATCCTCAACAAACCCAAAAGTCCAACACACATTAACAGAAGAACCCAGCTTCAGGACACACAGCAGCCATGCTCAAAGCGTTGAAGAGACAAAAGCACCCTAGCTTGAGCAGCCAGGAGGCAATGAGCTCTCTTTATTTTATTTGTTTATTTTTTTGGTGGGGGGAAGGGGAACGATTTTTGCTTTTTTTTTGGGGGGGGGGGGGTGAAGGATTGGAGAGATCGAAGAGGGGACCGTTAAAGATTAACCGAAATCCAAGCCCACAAAAAATCCAGTCACCACTCCTCTCTCTTTTTTTTTTATAAGCACCAACGAATCCGAATCGGGCTAGAAGCACAGTTGTCAGCAGGAGACATGACAAGTTGGACGGACAACTTCAGTACCTCGACAAATTCGTTGGAAGGAGACATGACAAGTTGGACGAGCTCTAACCCATCCCGCCAGCAGGAGTAAAGCATCATGTGTGCATCCACCGCTTGCTTTGCAAAGCATCCACTGCGACTAGAACATCCAGTCTACAATTTTCGCTACTGCATCACACAGCCAGCGACCAGCAGGGCAGCAGTAAATCCTTGAGCCACACTGTTGACATCCACAGCACTAATCCACTTCAGCACCTTCACCGTCAGTAATCGAAAATTGCAGCTTCATGGACATAGAGTATGCTGGAATCCAGTTAAAAATCAGCTGCCTAATTCCACACAGCAGCATCAGCAAACCAGCTAGCAGGAGGAAGGGTTGCAGAACTTATTTGTGCAGTTTACAGCCAGAGGCTCTCTTCACTTAGCATAAGGCAGCACCTTACTCCAAATAATAATAAAAAACAGAGACCCAGCTTAATTAATAACGTCTAGACTGCTGATGGGGAAGCAAGAAATTCAGCAAATAGAATCTAGCTTGCTCAGTATCAGCAACAAATCTCAGCTCCACATACTACTGTTGGAGAATTCCAGCAGTCAAATTACATATGCACCATAATACAGCTTCGGCATATTTGATTAACAGTAAACCCAGGCAGCTGAAGAAACACCATTCCAATACAGAACAAAAAATGCAGCTCATGGCTTCCACATCAGTCAGCCCATAATCTGCATCTGCTTCCAGTAAAACATTCGATTCCAGCAGCCACCCTTTTGAGCAATGAAGCTAGGAATTGTAGTGTTTGCCAGCAAACCGGCTACATCGGAGAACATCAGCAAGCAAGCATCCGTTGGCTAGCAGAGGAAGCCTGTCTGATTACAATCTAACATGCCCTAAACCACCACCACACCGCAAAAGCAGGTATCGGTTATATTATTATCACCCCATCCAAAAACACAAGCTACATTTAGTGTTTGTGATTGGCAACACCAGTAATCAGCAGCTTCATCCTAATTCAACTACATATTCCTGCAGAGACTGCATCAAAAGAAAACACCCAGATCAAGTCACAGCAACCAGGCAGTTGCAACATCTGTCAACAAGCCAGCTGGTATCAAACCAACGCCACGAGGTATATCACAGCACCCTATTACAGGGAACAACAAACCAGCTATCAAGGTAACTACATCTCGCTAGGAGCCCCATGATGAGGGATTCCACATAGTCCAGTATGGATTCGGCAATCATCAGGATATGGTCCATCATAAAAGTAGTGCTCCCGACGTAAGCTTGTGCACCGATCCAGTAGCACCAGACAGCACATACAGCACCAGCTAACATCAAGCTACACAATATCGGTGCCACCATTAGCTACACGAACCACCAGCTCATGGACTGAATGCATCAGCAGCAGCGAATGTAGCAGCGCCCGCCACAATCAGAAGCCCAATGACCGTATTGTACTCATCTTTACTATCCGCCTAAATAGAGAGTAAACGACCACAGCCCAAGAGTACAAACTGAACCAACCCAAGACATTGCAATGCCTCATCAGGGGGAAGAAAAAATAAAATAGCAATGGCTAGAATTTTTTTTTTTTGAAATAAGAGAGAATGATTTGAAAACAGAGAGCATAATATACAAGAGTAGAGGAGACAAAGACAATATACCAACGAAAGGGCCCACATAAAAGCAGTACATATCATGAACAGACCGAAATCGGCCAAGACGGAGCAGGACCCATCAAGAGAGAAAATTAATGTAAAGGGCAAAAATGGAAGCTAGCAGCCAGGAGGGGGCCCATACACTTGATTCCTTTCTTTTCTTTCCTCCTTTTTTTTTCTTTTTTTTATAAATTCCAACGAATCCGAAGTGAATGGGGAACAAACTTGGTTTCAACCAAAGCTGATATCAATTTGTTCTGGACGGCATTGGTTATCAGCGAAAAAATATGGGAAATATCCTTTGGGAAAGATTTTTGGAACATACAATTATTACGTTCATGCCATATAAAGTAGACCGTGGCCGCAAGAGAGAGGCGTTTAGTTAGGGCCAGAAAGTTCTTCCCTTTCCATTGTTGGGTAGCCCAATCGATGTTACTGTGCCACTGAGGATAAGGCCAATGAAAGTCCGCTTTTCTTTAAATTTTTGTCCATAAAGATATGGAGAAAGGGTAGGAGAAGAAAAGATGCTCATGATTTTCATCACCCGAGCCGCAAAGAATACATTGAGCAGAGAGGTTTGGCACACCATGGATGCGGTCAATGGTATTGAGCCTACCTCTAATAGCCAACCATAGGGTAAAGGCGTGAGCAGGTATATGGAATGGGCCCCAAACTAAGTTGGTCCATCCGATTTTCGGATTAGGTGGGTTAATAATAAAGTAGGCGGATCTAGTCGAAAATTTTCCATTGGTGGTTCTGTTCCAACGTAAGGAAGCTTTATTATTTGTGCTAGGAAGGTAAGGGGGCATGTTTGTTTTTTTTTCCTCCTTGATGTTGAAGGAGCAGGGTCTCAGCCTCTTTGTGGAACCTTCTGGTTTCTAATACCATATAACAAAATGTCAATGGGCCTGTGGTGTTTGCTGTGGATTCGGATGGGACACGGCTGCTGGTTTCTTCTGATGAAGGAAAATTGCCTTGTTGTTTGATTCTTATTTCGAATAACATTTTAGTGAGAGAAGCTCTCCCTTCTCTCTACTTTCAAATTTCAAAATTGAAATCTGATTAGTGGCGCTCGCCTGCCCCTGGCCGTCTCCAGCGCCGACATGGCCGACTCCCAGTTGGCGTCGTCGTCCCTCCCCAAGGCTTCATCTCTTTCTCCGTCCCCCTTTCTCTCATCGCCGTCATCCGGTTCGAATGCTGCTGCTATTCTCTCACCCAGGCCCTCTTCTTTGGTGAATGGCTCGCTTCCAGATTTCCTTCCATCTCCCTCCTTCCCAGCGTTGCTGAGGGGCTCCCAGTCCCCTCCCCATGGTCCTGATGCCTCCTTCCTTGCGGGTTTGAAATCGGCTCCCTCTCCACCCGCTGGGGCTAGATCGGATCGCTCCCTTTCTAATTCAGTAGCTAATGTTGTTGCTGCGGCTACGAACGTAAACGCGGTCGAGCCCTGCTCTTCGCAAACCACCTCAGGTGTGGCCCCTTCTTTTCCACCGTCCTCCTGGATGAAGGTGAAGTTTCCTACTCCATGGGGTGTGGGAGAGGTCCTGGGAGACCAACATATGGGGCGGACGTGCTACCTGTCCCAGATCAGTCCAGCGGCATCAAGCCACCCAGACGAAGACCTTGACCTCCGAGATGAGACCTTGCTGCAGCAAGCTCAGTCAAGAGAAACCACTAAAGCGGTACCATTAAACCCTTTCGAGGCCGAGAGGTGCGTCGGCATTGGCAGATCCCTTCCACCTGCGAAGCGTGACAGGATGATTACCTTCCTTAGGGCCAACTCCGACGTGTTTGCCTGGTACCCGCTGACGTGCTCGGGATACCGACCGAAGTTATTGTCCATAGCCTTGACTCGAGCCGAAAACTCATTCGGCAGAAGCGTAGGAACCTCTCCGTCAAGAAGTTAGCTGCCGTAAGGGAAGAGGTGAGGAAACTCCTGGACGTGGGGTTCATCCGGGAGATTCAATATCCAGATTGGCTGTCAAATGTTGTGCTGGTAAAGAAAAGCAGCGGCAAGTGGCGGATGTGTGTGGATTTCACAGACATAAACAAAGCTTATCCCAATGACAGCTTCCCTCTCCCAAGGATCGACCAGCTTGTGGACTCAACATCCGGGCACGAGCTCCTCAGTTTCATGGATAGGTACTCTAGCTAGATCCCGGTTGATGTAGTTAGTTGCTGCGAGGTGATCGGATGGTTGTTCTGGTCTTCTCGGGAGTAACTCTTTTTGTTTTGATTGTGTATAACGACTGTGTTATTTTTTCGTTCTTCTGTTAGATAGTTCCTCTTAGGTTTTTGAGGAACTCTCTGTTGTACCAGCTGCTCGGGGTATGCCCTAGCGTGTTATGTTCTAACTCCAAGTCAAAAAACTTGGAGTTATAATATAATTTTTTGTAAGTTTTTTTTCCATTAATCCAAAATACACACTTACTTACCAAAAAAAAAAAGTACTCTAACTACAACCAGATCCAGATGCATCCAGAGGACGAGGAGCACACCTCCTTCATGACAGACCAAGGGACGTATCGCTACAAAGTGATGCCCTTCGGACTCAAGAACGCCGGAGCAACCTACCAGCGCGTGGTGAACAAAATGTTCGATGCTCAAATTGGGCGAAACGTGGAGGTGTACATCGACGACATGCTTGTGAAGAGCAAGCTAGCTGATGACCACGTCAACGACTTGGAAGAAACGTTCCAAGTCCTCCGGAAGCATGGAATGAAGCTCAACCCGAACAAGTGCGCCTTCGGGGTATCCTCAGGAAAGTTTCTGAACTTCATCGTGTCCCAACACGGAATCGAAGCCAACCCAGAGAAGATCAAGGCCATCATCGACCTTAACCCTCCGCGAACGATAAAAGAGGTGCAGAAGCTGACTGGGCAAATCGTAGCTCTTTCGCGATTTCTCGCGAAATCAGCAGAGAAGTACCTATCTTTCTTCAAGACACTGAGGGGAGCCAAGTCAACAGGATTTAAGTGGAGCAAGGAGTGTGATGAAGCTTTCAGGAAACTGAAGGCGTACCTCACCAGCCCACCGCTTCTGAGCTCACCACGCGGGGCTGAAGACCTTTTTTTTTTTTTTGGTAAGTAAGTATTTTGGATTGATGGGAGAAAAATTACAAAATCTATGTTTTATCTCCAAGTGTTTTGACTTGGAGATAAAAACATAAACGCTAGGGCATGCCCCGAGCAAGTGGTACAACAGAAAATACATAAAACCTCTAAGAGGACACCATACGACAGACTCAACAGAATATGAAATCTATCTAATATATGACCAGACACATTATCATTCGACTAGATCAACTTAGCAAAAACGAATTGCAGCTTGCCCTTCATCGCCGTACAGACCCATCTATCACTGGGCAGAAGAAACAGCAGCACTCCGGCACAAGTGCACTCCTGCAAAACTGCACTCCGGTATTTTCACTCCGCCAAACATGCACTCCGGCATTTACACACCGGCAAAAAAGCACTCTGGCAGATTGCACTACGTCACATTGCACTCCAGCAAATTTCACAGTTCACTATGGCAATTTCACTCCGGAAAAAAAGCACTCCATCAGTTTGCACTACGGCAAAGAGCACTCCGCCAAATTTCAACACCGGCCAAACACACTCCGGC
Source organism: Nepenthes mirabilis (assembly GCA_025585075.1). Lineage (NCBI taxonomy): Eukaryota > Viridiplantae > Streptophyta > Magnoliopsida > Caryophyllales > Nepenthaceae > Nepenthes > Nepenthes mirabilis. The sequence continues at coordinate 15,126 of JAODPA010138258.1, forward strand.
ATAATGCACTCCGGATTTAACCATCCAGATACAGATCTTCACTCCGGCGTTTAAGCGACATCACTCCGGCTTCCAAGAGCGCAAAACAAGGCTACTCCGTCCTTAATGGTCCAATAAAGCCAATTCATTCCATCCTTCAAGACGCACTTGAAAAGCCACAAAGGCCACTCCGGCTTTTAAAGCCACTCCGCCTTTTAAAGAGCAAACTGCCACTCCGTCCTTAATGGGCACAAGGCCACTCCGGCCTTAAGGGGCACAAAGCCACTCCGGCCATAATTCACTCCGGTCTTTTGGAGTCCGGCCTAAATTCACTCCGGCATTTCAGCAGCATATCACTCCGGCTTCCAAGTGCGATACTCAACCACCCACACCCAACCCAGCAGCTGCATGTTTTCATGGGAGAGAAGTCCGGTTTTTCTTGGAAGCAGTTTTACTCCGACTCCTAGACTTAGACTGAATCTAGGGTTCTTCAGTCGGGATTCCAACTGCCTTACCATGAAGACCGGCCAAAAATTCAGATTGATTACAATTATGGCTAACCGGAAAACTCATTGTCGTTTTCAGCAAGGAAGCCAGGAATCCAAAAACAATCTGCTCTTCCTCGAGAGAGAAAGAGGCACTATGGGCCTAACAGGAGTCAGCCGTCACAACCAATTGGAAAGCAGCCAAGAAAGCATCAGGGGGAAACCCTTTATCTGCCGCTGCTAGCGGAAAGGCTGAGAGAAATATACATTTGCTCTCAACCTTTACATCCTGCCAGCATCTGTTCAAGAAATCCATCACAAGGATCCTATGTTCAAGAATTGTTGCCTTCATGAGCTGACGCGAACCCTCCGATTCAAGGAGTTGCTGGAGAGCCAAAAGCAACAAATCCTTCACAATTGACATAGGCTTCTCATCCTTCTTGTCAACTGGACGGTTAGCCTCCATAGGCTCACAATAGATAGGAGAAATACGTCCAGCTGGATCAGACTGAAACGAACAATGTTTTC
>JAODPA010138269.1:0-16117 GCA_025585075.1 Nepenthes mirabilis
TCTTTGGTTGTCATTCTCCCTAGCTTTTCCTTTCCCGTTTCTTCTGTGCTTTTTCTCTGAGCTTTAATGGCGCCCAGAGTGAAAGACATCGCGTCTTTCATCTCTCTGGACAAACTCGAGGCCATTCGCACCAAGTGCGAGACTCAGATTTGATGGCTATGGTGATTCCGGAAGCCCATGACAGGGCTTGCAGCCCACCAGATGTGTTCATTACTATTTACGAAGCCCACCTCAATGGTGGGCTTCATTTTTCTATCCCCATGGAGCTGTACATCATTATGAGGGAACGTGAGGCCCTGCTCACAAGACTGCAGCCTAATGCTATCAGGTACATTGTTTCCCTTTGTATTTTTGCACGTTGTCATAAGAGAGTGCTCGAAGTTGCCATGGCAAAGGTGATGTTCTGTTTTACTCATAACTTGGATTGGATTGTTATGACTCTACGTCCTGAATTTGCGGTAATGAGCGGTGGAAACCCGGATTCCACAAAGAGGTGAAAAGATAAGTTCTTCTTTTTGACGGTTCCTACGATTTGGGATGTTCCCAACGATTGGGGGAGTGTGGCTGCCATACACTGCTCATACACGTCTAAAGAGGAGAGGGAGGTTGTCAAAGAGGTCATTGATATGGTGAGGGTCAATCTTGGCACCTTTAATGAAAATAAGATGAATGTCTAGTTAGGGCCTGAAAACTTAAAAAAGGCCAACTAGGGGCCTCATGTTGAGGACTCTGGCGCCCATGCTGACCCCCCGGCCAAAAAGAAGAAGAAGAAGAAGATCACATAGAAGAGTCTGAGGATATAGGAATCGTACGAGCGCCTGAGGAAAAGTCAACGAATCGAGTCCTCGTTCAAATGTCCTGCTGTACTTACAGAGAGTTCCTCATTCGGTGATGACCAAGCCGTCATCGAGTGCCTATTCAGGAAGAAGGCGCCAGTCTGAGGAGCTGGTATTATTGGGCCACCAGCGGTTGTGAGGATGCCGAGCAACCTTCTGAGGCTACGGTCTTGCACATGGTGTCACCAGCGGCTCCTCCTCCTCTCCATGAGCCTGTGCCTAATGTCTCCTCTATTTTTACTGGTGAGGTCTCGAACTGGACAGACCATCCATCCGAGGACATCATTAAGGAGCAGGCTGCGAAGGAGGCTAAAGTAACTCAGGCTGATGAAACTGAGGTGATAGTTACGACTACATACTCTGAGACTGCTGTGGCCGAGGAGACTGCTACGATTGTGGAGCCCCCATACCTTAAAATCCAAATTTACAGCCCAATGATGATTACACTTGAGGTTCGAGAGAAGGCCCTGGCTAAGGACGCCATTGGGGCTCCGGGTGCTGATGAGGCTGAGACTGGGGCTACAAAGCCTTCCGGGGCTGCTGAGCCCCCACTCCTCAATCTTGATGGAGATGCCCCTACTTTTGATATTAGGGTTGAGGTTTCTATGGTGCTTGCTACTGAGCCACAAGAGTCCGAGACCCCTAGAGGGGAGAGCTCAGCCAGTGGCTCTCTTGTCTCTCAGGTAGCCTTTTGTTCTCCCTTAGACTTTTTATTCTTTATTTCATTCCATTCATACTCTAACATCTTATTCTCCTTTGTAGTTTCATGAGCTGGCCGAAAACCTTGGTTGGCTCATAGGTGATGTCGTCCAAACTTACTTTGAGTTAGAGTCCCTCAAGGCCACTGGAGAGGCCAACAAATGCTTGGAAGCTGAACTCGCTGAGGCTAAGGGAAAAATTGCCTCCCTCGAGGGCACTTTGAAGCTTCAGTAGATCCGGTACGGGATTCTCCGAGATAGGAACCTCCAGCTGGACGAAGTGCTGAGGACTTCAATGAGGGCCACGGACATAGCTCCAGACCTGGAGGGCAAGTACTGGGACAGAATTAACTTGTACTACCGAGTGATAAGACTGTTGGGCACACAGTTTCCTATGGCCGTATTTGATCCTTGAAACGCTAGTGCTACATGTGCGAAGGACTTGTACGGCATATCCGGAAGGGCGTTTCCTAGCCCTTCTAGACCATCAAGTGATCCTTGATCTTTTGGGTGATCGGGATCGCTGGAGCAAGTGGGGCATTCTGGAACACGGCAACAGGAGCCAGGGACTTCTTCCTGGCCAGGACCATATGAGGGCTACTCCTAAACTTGTTGAGTTGTAGAGTTTTTTTTTTTAGATATGTATACTGTTGTACATATATTAAATAGATTAATAAAATTCATATTGTTTAAGTGTAAATGTCTCATTTGTCTTACTCAGACCGCTTGAGTGTCTGGTTCTTTTATGACATACTGTTAAAGAGACTTAGTCTCATACTAGTTTAATGTCCAAACCTTTTGACCATCTTAGATTGATGTTGTTACCTCTGAGGTAGTCGCATGCCTACCGTTTTAAGCCTCCTAAGTTATAAGTTTAACCTCTAAGGTCGCTTTGTATCATGTCAAGTTTTAAATATGACTTCTTGGGCTGCTCGAACACAACCGAGTTTTAAATACAACCTCTTGGGCCGCTCGAACATAGCTGAGTTTTAAGTTCGACCTCTTGAACTGTTCGGACACAGTCAATTTTTAAGTATGACCTCTTTGGTCGTTCGGACACTGTAGAGTTTTAGAACAAGTGAAGGGATTGCCTTCACTTGACTTAGGGGCAGCCTAGGTCTCGCTTATCAATGAGATGACGTGCAAATATTCAATGAAATCCAAGACAACAAATAGGCTAAAGGCATTTTATTATATTCGTAAAACATATTACATCAAAGGGCGCATTTCTCCTTGCTTGACTCTCCTTTTATTGTTAGTACTTCTTGAAGTATGTGGCGTTTCACATCCGAGGGACTAGTCTGCCTTCTTGGGTGCGCAATTTATATGCCCCATTTTGAAGGATGATTGAGATTAGGAATGGTCCTTCCCAATTTGGGTAGAGTTTATTCCGACCGATATTTTTACCCGTGGCCTCTATGCTTCTCAGTACTAGGTTCCCAATTTCGAACTGTCACATCTTCACCCTCCTATTGTAATATCAGGTTACCCGTTATTGGTACGCTACTATTCTCAGCCTTGCAAGGTCTCGTGCTTCCTCGAGCATATCAAGATTTTTCTGAAGTCTTTGCTTGTTGTCGCTCGGATTGAACCACTTGACCCTTAGGCTCGGAAGTCCAACTTCCACCAGAATAACCGCTTCTATCCCGTAGCACAGGCTGAAGAGTGTTTCTTGCGTAGACTCTCTCAGGGTCGTCCTGTATGACCATAGCACTGATGGCAGCTCGTCAACCCATGAGTCCCCGGCATGCTCTAGTTTTGTCTTCAGTCCATAAAGTATCATGCAGTTTGTGACCTCCACTTGGCCGTTGCATTGTGGGTACGTGACCAACGTATGTACCAACCTTATTCTTAAGTTAGTGCAATATTTGGCAAATCTTTTTTTTTTGAGAAATGGATCTCATTGTCAGTCACAATGCACTCTGAAATCCCAAACTTATAGACAATATTCTGTCAGACAAAGTTTGTTGCGTTCTGCTCTATGATGCATGTCAGTGGTAAGGCATCTACCCATTTAGTAAATAATTGATCCCCACTATCAGGGACTTCTTTTGTCTAGATGCTGCTGGCAATGGCCCAAGTATGTCCAGCCCCTATTGTGCTAACGGCCAAGGTAACTGTAGAGCTTTGATTTCTGTGTGCGGCTGGTGGGGTAGGTTGCCGTGGATTTCACATTTTCACATCCCTAGATTCGGCCTGTTGCAATGTCACATTATCACAAAAGTTCAAGTCTTCAATGGGATGAGGAAGTGGCGTCTAGGTGATTTGAGACAGATAGCATGTCCGTCCGATAGCTTGATCTTTGAGGACCTCCCCAATCCAGCATGGCGTTGGGAACTTCATCTTAAAATGTAGGATTGAGGTCACTACTCCAAATGTCGTCAGGCGAGGGTGCCCGAGGATAGCATTGTAGATCAAGGGCAGGTCTACTACTATGAAGGAGAGGGTCTTTGACGATATCCTCAGATAGGTCCCTAAAATGACCTCAAGTTGAACGACTCCATGTACCGGCATTAGCTTTTTGTCTAGGCCATAGAGGGGTCCTTCAGTTGCGGTCATCTAACTTTTTCTGAACCCTAATTTAAAAAAAGTATCGAGATAGAAAATATTGCGTGTTTTCATTATCAATAAATACCTGTTTCATCTGATAGTCTAAACTACTGTCAGAAACGAGTGCTGTTATAACCAATTGGTCAGAATGGGGAGATATTACATATGCCATATCTTCTTACAGAAACTAATAACCTCATTCCTAGATTCTATCCTAGGTTTCTTATTCTTCGCCGCTGGATCTTTCCGAGCATCACATCTGACCGAGTAGGTTGAAATCATGTTGACTGCCCCCGCGGCCACTCTGCCTATTGGCTGGTCTGCCTCATTTGCTTTTGCTGTTCCAAATGACTGCCCGGGTCTTTACAGGAAGCGATTGAGGTGACCTCTCTTGATCGATTTCTCAATTTTTTTTTGTAATATCCAACAGTCTTCGGTACCATGGCCTCTACAACGATGGTAGTGATAATATTTAGATTTGTCACCACCTTCTGGGTTCTTAAGTGCCTTGGGCCATTTTAAAAACTTTTCATCCCAAATCTGCATTAGGATGTTGGTACGCGAGTCATTCAAGGGAGTAAGGTTGATGGGCCTGCACTCCCTATGGACGTTCTGCTCGAACTTCTGGTCCAATCTGGGTGCCCAGAAGCCTTATCGGTCTTCGTGCCTTCTTTTTTGTCCACTATTCTAGAAGGGAGGCTCTCCACTTGGACGGGCCTCTTCGTATCGTTTACTTATTCAACCGCAATGTAAGCTCTTACTATACTCTCGGCCTTCTTGAACGTTTGTGGACCCTTGTGCACGAGGTATTTGAAGAAGCTACCTCTCTCCAACGCGGATAGGAAGACGATCAGCTTAACTCCATCAGTCAGCTTTGGGATTTGCCTAGCCTTGGATATGAAGCGGGAAAGAAAACTCTTCAAGCTCTCCCTGACCCATTGCTACACCCGAGTAAGGTGCCATAGTTACTTTTCGATCCTCCGACTGGAAGCGAATTGGGAGATGAAGGCTTCTGCCAACTCATTGAATGAATGGATAGAGTCCACAGGCAGCTCATAGAACTAAATCCTTGCGTCACCCTTGAGCATCAAGGGAAAATATTGGCACATCGTCATCTTATCTAAACCCTAGAGGCTCAAATGTTCGCGGAAGTGATCCAAGTGATTCATAGGATCAGCACTTCCATCGAAAGCGTCGAGATTTGACATTTTGAACTTTAGGGGAAGCGGCCTCACCCTAATCTCCGTGATGAATGGAGATCTGCGGAGGTAAGCAACTTCTCCCTCAGCATCGCCAAAGACTCGGCGAAATACCTTCTCGAGCTTTTCCTCTACCTTAGGCAATGCAGTCATCTTCTTTTGGTTGAGGTAAGTCCTCAACTCGTAGGGATCTTGCGCAACTTGCTACCTTGGATGGCTTTTAGTCCTTGGAGGGACTTCTTCTCTGAGAAGAGCGGCGTCCTAAACGGCTTGATCCTGGCCATCGCGGATACAGCGAGGGTTTTGCTTCTCTGGGCTTTCCTCCTGTATCCGAGGGCCTAAGCGCCCTTGAAAACGCGATGGGGCTCTACTACTCAAGGCAACCTATGTCTGAGGGGCCTTATGTTGAGTAGCCTCATGTTGAGCGGCTTGTTTGTTTGGGTGTTTCTTCCCCTTTTTTCTCTTCTGGGATGTCGTGGTTTGAGAGGCCTTAGAGGGCGCCTCCTTCATCTGCACGTTCATCCTTGAACAAAGGCCCTAGACGGCCTTGGACATATCGTTCATTCTCAATGCAAACGCCCGCACATAAGGATCAAGATGATCCTCTACTCTGACACAAGGTGCAAGGCCGTTGCTGCCTAATCACGCATCTCTGACAGGAGCATTGGTCTGTCCTTAAGTGTTCACCATTTTTTAAATTTTTTAGAAAATACGCTGAGCTAACTTTTTACTGCGGTTCCCACAAATGGTGCCAAATGTTACGTCATCAGATCCTTGAACAAAAAGGGACGATGATCTAACAGTAACACCAAAAAGTGCTCATGCAAGGAGGAATGAGAGAGAAAGTGACACGTGGAGTTTTACGTGAAAAACCTTCTCGTAAATAAGAAGAAAAAACCATGAGACTTTGGTCTAAGAACTACTTTCACTGTTTGGGAGTTGGGGTAGAAGAGGATGAGGACAGGGTATACGGAAACCTAAAAAAGTCTCTTTTACTACACAAGTGTGGTGCTTCTTACTTCCTATAGATTTTTACTAAGTGTGGTGCTTTGTGTATGTTAATTTTTTCCTATAGAAAATTTGAAAATAAAGCTGTCGGGTGACAACTTGATTTTGGTTGCTGAATTGGGTGGTTTGTGCTGCTAATTTTCGATGCCAAATTATGACAATTTAATTAATGTAATCCGGTATAAGTGTATAGAAAAGAAAACATATAAAAATCAATTTGGTTGACAACGGTCATTTTGGATTAATTTCGATACAAAATTAGATTATATTTCACACTCTAAAATAAGCCTCTAGGGATTAATTCAAAGGATTATTTTTTATTAAATTTATTTTGCTTTTTTTTCTGGGAAAAAAAAAAGAAAAAGAAAAACTATCCTCATGACCTTCCGACTTCCGAGTATTTCTGATCTGCAACCCTGTATTTTCTCAAACTCCGGAATTTTACGGGAAAACGGGGTGACAGAAATGGCGACGGCAGAGGTGGAGAAGCAGCCGCAACCCGAATCAAACTCATCTGAGATCTGTGCCTCTAAGCCATTGAAGCAAGGCGAAGGTCTCAGACAATACTACCTTCAACGTATTCACGATCTGCAACTTCAGGCTCGCCAAAAGACTCACAATCTCCAGCGTCTCGAAGCCCAGCGTAACGAGCTCAATTCTCGAGGTTTCTAACCCTAATTCCTTCCCAATTAAACATCCTTATTTAGGTTGTTAGCTCATCTTCTTTTATTTGGATTGTTTTAGGTTTAGGATCATTTAATCTTTCTAAGTTCTTTTTTTAAGAACTTCCTTTTTTTTTTTTTTTTTTGTAGATTTGGATGCTCTAGTTCTGTTAGTTGGTAGAGCGTTAGAATTTTTTGAGATTAGGTTTGCTTTCTCAACACTGACATCAAAGATGAAATTTTCACTAATATTATGCGAAATTGTTTACGTAGGTATGATTTCCTTCCGTAGGATTATTAATAAGTTTGATATTTTACGTCCAAAACCCAAAATTGATCGCTTCAGTTTGGGCAATATCCTGCTGAACTCCGATGTTATAAGCAGAACTGCAAAAGAGATAAATTGTTATGGGGTCCGAGGTGTTATTATTGGGTATCCAGTCTGATGCTAAGGCTGTTTTCGCTTATTGGGACTTGTCAGACAATAGAAGGATGCTATTTGTGGATCCTGAGTAATGTGGAAAATTATTCATGATGTATGAACCCAGTTATCTTGAGATGATATGACTGTAGGAGAAAATATTCTCTTTTGGGAGATGATGGAGGGATTATGATGGCGTAATAAAGGGTGCCAATATTTAAACTTATTTTGTTTTGTTTTGTAGTTTTTTTGGTTTTTAGCTTGGAGAATGCCCTTGCTAGTTTGACTTCTTCTCGTGGTCCAAGGCACGTCAGAGAGTTAGACCATGAATCGGAGCCTTGCTCATGTACATTGTTTTATCTCTCAATACCACTAATTACTTTCCGAAAAAAATAGAATATGGACGTGTTATTTCTGCATATAGATTAGTTTCCATCAAATGATGCCTTCTTTATTTATAGGCCAAAGAGATCCAGGAAGTTAGCTGAATCATTAAGAATGGACAATTATTTATTAGACAGTTTTTTTTAGTTAAAGCCAATCTTGAGTTCACTGGATGTTGATGTGAGAACCTGTTTGGCTGGTTGTATAACTGACTTGGTAAGTCATGGGCAAACCAATCTGGGTTCTGCAATATGTACTTGAATTGACCTGGGTTCATGGGGAAAATCAATCCTGAATGTTAGTGTTACGAGGCTGAACGTATCCATGGTTTCTTGGCGCATCAGTACTGTTTCCTTTGTTATCCAACAGTCTCATCTGGACTCTTTAACCACGTCCTGGCTATTGATCCTTATCTTAGTGTTTGCCTAGAACTAATTGAATCCGGCTATTCCAAGTTGAATCCATCCGTTGGGGACCGTATCCATGTTAACCCTTCATTGTGCAGACCTGCCTCAGGTTTTATTTAGGTCCCAAAACGGTTAATAAATAGTGTTTTTTGCTATTGGAAAGTTTGTTTTTATACAAAACTGATCATAATTTTTTGTGAAGGTACATCTATCCGTAATTTATTTTTGGCTATTCACACCCTTTTGTGTCCTGTTATGAATAAAGGAGAGTGCAGATGGTCAAAATCAGAGTACAACTACCAACTTCCTTTTTTAAAAAAAAAAAGAAAAAGAAAAAGAATATAAATGCCTGTTTCTTCTCCTATGAACAGGGCAGGGTTCATTCCTGGAAACTAAGTCTTATCCATTTGCAGCAACACTTCACCCATATTTTCTCTCTTTGTGCTGTCGCAATTCCTCAATAATCTTCCACAAGAGAACGCTTTTTCTCCTGCATCCTCTTCATAGCATCTTGAGATGACTAGGTTCATAAATCTTGAATAATCTTCCACATTATTCAATATCCACACATAGCATCATTTGTTGCCTTACAAGTTACAGTAGATAGTAAAAGAGTACTAATTTAGGCATCAGAGTGATGCTCTACGAGAATACCTTGGGTTCTATAAGCCTTCTTTCTTTTGTTGCTGTGGTTGTAGGATCCAACGTCAAATATTAGATTACTTGGGCTGAAGCAAGCAAAAGTGGGCTTTGGACACAAAAAATACCATGGTTTCGTCATATTTGGAGCTGGAATTGACTTTCTTACTCCTATTTGGTGAATTATTGATGACAAACACATCCATCAATCTCTAATTTACCAAACTCTCTCATGGTTCATCCCCATCAAATGATTTAATGCTCAGCTCTGTCTATACCAATTGGAAATTGCATGTTGAATGGCCATCACATATCCGCTATACTTAGACCTTTCCTTTGCAAGTCAATAATCTGCCAGCCTCTGTCATCAAGCTGGTTGAGTGAGTTTGTTGAAGTACGCCTTTTAAAGATCTCCATCTTTTACCCAAATTCTGCGTTATCAAATTCCTCGTTCAAATCCCTTGTAACCCTCAATAAATAAAGAAAACAGAGTGTGATTTATCTTGAGAGGACGAAGATATAGGTAAAAGTCTTGTGGAAATTGAGATGTATTTTCACATATCTTTGGACAGGTCAAGAATCCTGAAAAAAGAGGAGTTTATACACCAGACATCATGCTAATGGAGGATGGAAGAGTCAATGACCACAAGAAAAAACGGTGTGATATTTGAGTAACTTTAACACACTGACTTTCTTCATATATGGGAGCTAATGGTAGGCAGTGGTGGGCAACCTACTTGACTTGGCTGCTGGCATGGGTTCAAAATTCCCCTGTGATACTGTTCTGATTGAAGATAATCACCATTTTATTAATGACGTGGCTATTATTTATGATGACATAGCAAATATTGGTGAAATGACAAGGATCATTCAAAGCTCCATCCTTAACCACCGAGTCTTAAAGGAAGAATTGGAAAATGGAGTCTTAATTAAGGATATGCCACCTTAGGATACTTTCCCCGTACCTTGGGCCACCCACTTGCTCAGCTCTAGAAAGTAGAAAATAGAAATGTTTAATTGTATAGTTTAATTGCCTGATTAATCTAATTTCTATAAATTAGGCCTAGTTTATGTGATTAATATCACATATTTTATTATCAACTTGTATTTTAGAGTTTCCTTAGAGCTCTGAGTTTAATTTGGTAAATTCCAAATCTTATTTATTATTTTCAGTTGTTAACTTATCCTTTGTTAAATTAATTCAGAAGTTTTTCTTGTTCTTTTCTTATAACTCTTCTTTCCATACCGAATGGTATCACCCCCCTTCAGAAAAAAGAGCTGTTGCTTATACCATGCCATGCTCGAATGAAGGATATTCAAGCACTCCCTATTACAAAGAAATATATTGTATCTTGAAGTTTGTAGGCAACTAATCGAGGGCAAGAAATCACAGCATGGAACAAATAGGAAGGGTATGAAGGTGCTTTTGTAGGGGCCAATATCTTCTTTGAAGGTGATTACACCAGCAAGTATGCCTTTCCCCACCCCACCCCATCCCACATAAAACCACCATGTAACTTCCAAAATTTTTGGAAATTGCATCCTATGATCTCTCAAGATTTCAGAAGTCAACTTCCTTTTTAAGTGTGAACTTAAATGAATATGGTGTTAACCACAAGTTATCTAGTTTCTAGGCATCATCATATGCTGTGACTATTGTTGATTGTCTGGCTGTCTATGATGCCTTTTTGGGTTCCGTAAACATCCAATGGTGTTGTGGATTAAATAGTTTTCCTAATTCTAGTTTCAAAACTGAGCGAGATTGTGATATCTTGCCCGACAACATGGTTGTGCCTTCCAAGTGAATGTTAAGAAGATTGCTCAATCCAGCTATTATGACTTTGTTTTTCTTTGTACTTTCTTCTGGTAAGCGGCTGTTTTATTTATCATTAGATTCAAGGTTTATTTCCATCAATTTCTTCTGAATTTCCATTTTGAAAGAATACATTGGTTCCATAATAATAGTACTACAATGTACTTTTGTTTGCCGATGACAATTGTCCTATTTAAAAGTTCTAGTTGATCTATATTCCATAATATCCTCTTTTCTTGTTCTTGATTTTTAATGGATTATGAGTAAAATAAAGTATTTGTTCTATCTGGGTGTTGTTTCTGCAAAACTTTTTTTTTTTTGTTGTACCTTTATTTACAAAGTAATGTGACTCATTCACTTTTTTGTCTTTGCATTTAGTGATTTTACTCAGACATTTGACTTTCACTTATTTTAATATTGCCAAAATCTAAGTGGCGTGTTAAGTTGCTAACATTATGGAGTTTGTGAAATTGTTAGTGAGAGCACTGAAAGAAGAATTACAGTTGCTGCAAGAACCAGGATCATATGTTGGTGAAGTAGTCAAAGTGATGGGAAAATCTAAGGTTTTGGTCAAAGTAAGTTTTGTTCCATTGCTATCTGTTCTTGGCTGACTTTGTACATAATACTTTAACGACTTCAGGACTGCAGTGTTCAAGTTTTCATACTTTTGCTTGGTTGGGATTGCTTGTTAATCCACCAAGAAAGTATCCTGTAACTATTTATGTTCTTATGAATGGTTGAATTGACGTGATGTTATGTTGGAGATAGAAATTGAGCAGTGCGACTTGCTGCTAGTTAAAGTCTTATACTACTAGGTTGTGCAATTCTCTTGAAACCACCAATTTTAGACTTGCAAAAATTGTTGGAGCATTCTATTATAATATGGAGAATCTTGCTTAATAAATTTCTCTGGACCTAACATATATATGGAGGGAAGGATGCGTTGAATAAGCTTTATTTTTTATTGTCTAAAATATTACCTTTCATATACTTATTTTAAAAATTTCAATTTGAGGTTCAGGGGGATGTAAATTGGGGTTTGATGTGGTGATGCCTTTATGTCGGGATGCAATTTGAGGTTTGTAGTGCTTGCTTGGCAAGATGATGGCCTTTTTTGACAGGTAAATTGAATTGAATATGGCCAAAAATTAAAATTCAACTACTTCGTAGAAAATATTGCTCAGTTACCAAAATTCCTTTTGTTTCTCAACTATGCATCACCATACACATTCCCTTTGTTTTCAACTATGCTTGGAGTGATTTTCCTTGCAGTTCCCTTGGTGAAGGTGTTGAAAAAGAATGTGGCCTAATAAACACTGAAATTGAAAAACTCCCTCGAATTCAATTCCCATAGATTTTTTTGCAAATCAACATAGAATCCCAACAAACTGAAATCCTTTAATTTTCTCAAGTCTCTTGATTTTTGAACCACAGTCTACAGACACTACACTACATCAAATGGCCTAATATTTGTCTTCCATCTGACTTCAGGATTGGAGTGGAAAACAGGGTAAGAATTTTTTTAAGGGTTTTTCCATAAAGTGGTTGACCCCCATGGCATTATCAATATTTGCATTTAAAATTTTCCTTTTTGCTCTAGAAAATTCTATAGCAAACTTTCTTCTATATATGACACATTATCTGACATCTTCTCTATTCCCTGATTCTTATGTTTTAGGTTCATCCGGAAGGAAAATATGTTGTGGATATTGACAAGAACATTGATATCACCAAGATTACACCATCAACTAGAGTTGCGCTTCGTAATGATAGCTATGTCCTCCATCTAATCTTGTCTAGCAAAGTGGATCCCCTCGTCAATCTTATGAAAGTTGAAAAAGTTCCTGATTCTACATATGACATGATTGGTGGGCTTGACCAGCAAATTAAAGAGATCAAGGAGGTTTTTCCTTCGTGTCTTTAATCTATGTCATGATTAATGGGGCCATGGGTTTAAGCATTACTTTAACCAGAACCATATCGTAGGTTCTCCTTCAATCTGATTGTTCATGCATGCTTTTTCTCAACTTTTCAGGTTATTGAGCTTCCGATAAAACACCCTGAATTATTTGAGAGTCTAGGAATTGCTCAGCCAAAGGTAATTAATAAGCTGCTGCATTTTTTCATTCTATGTTTTTTGTCCTTATATTCATAATTTCATGTGCGGATTTATTTGCAAGATAATTCTCAAAATGTGGCTGTTTTATTAAACAGGGGGTCTTGCTCTATGGCCCGCCAGGAACTGGGAAAACTTTATTGGCAAGGGCAGTGGCTCATCATACTGATTGCACTTTCATCAGGGTTTCAGGGTCCGAATTGGTTCAGAAGTACATTGGAGAAGGCTCCCGCATGGTCAGGGAACTTTTCGTTATGGCCAGGTTTTTCTTGGTGACTTGTTTCATATTCTTACGTGGAATTTGAATTCAACTCTGTCAAATGAATGAAAAGCCATCCTTGTTTTTTGCTTCATGGCATAAATGTGTATTCCTTCCTGATGAGAGAGTACTGATGAATATGGTGGAAACTTGTGATCTGCTGCTTATTCTGCAGAGAATTTGTGGATCTATGATTACTTTAAGGCTTCTCTGTAGCCACTGCATCTGATAGGATTTTACAATAAAATGAATTTAAGGCATTCTTATTTTAGGAAGTTTTGGAAGTATAGGGTGGTTATTTCACCTAATTGAATGTGCACAACTGACTTTTGCAAGATAACAGATAAAATATGTAGACTAAATTTGTGCATTGTATAATTTGGTTTGCATGGCCATTATTGAAAATGCTGTTATTTGTTGAGCAACTTAGCGATCTGGTGAGGCTTATACTCCACGTGAGAGTTATCAATATTTATCGAATCTGTTCCTATCTAATGAATGTTGTTGGATTGAATGTCAAAGACATTGTTAAGATCAAGATCATTTTCCTGTGCTTCATCTTATTGGATGCATTTATGTGACCTTTGACAGGGAACATGCGCCATCGATCATTTTTATGGATGAGATCGACAGCATAGGATCTACTCGAATGGAATCGGGTTCTGGTAATGGAGACAGTGAAGTACAACGGACGATGCTAGAGCTTCTCAACCAGCTGGATGGATTTGAAGCATCAAACAAGATCAAGGTGTTCCTTTTCTCGAGGATCTTGTAATGAGGAAAAAGAGATCGGAAGTTTTCATGTAATAATAATTGCTGATTACTTATTTAAATGTGCCATTTCTCGCAGGTACTGATGGCCACAAATCGGATTGATATTCTGGATCAGGCTCTTCTTAGACCAGGAAGAATTGATAGAAAGATTGAATTTCCAAATCCTAACGAAGAGGTACTTCTATGCATTTACATCCTTTATGAAGTGCTCCTGGTTGGAAAATTTGGAGAAGCTTCTATATTGATGGAAATTTTAAAGAAGAGTAATGTTACATGGCCACTTTTGAGCCACCTATTTTTACATAGTGCCTAATGTTTTCATCTATTCTTGTATGAGCTCGCTAGTAATAGGTCGATAGATGAGACATTAGGTCACAAAAAATGTATAGAGGGTGTCTAAAAGCTGTTCCTTAGACATTTCTCATCAAAAAATACTTTGCAGAAATTTTTATAAATCATGCACCACCATTGCAGGCTGTCCTCCATTCAGTAGAAAGGAGAAGAAAACCAGTGGTAGCAATGACTATTAATTTTCATGCAATCTAGTGACCATAACTTAATATATGTGTGTTACACCAAAAATTATAACACTCACCGAAAAAAAAAAAAAAACTTAATGTGTTGCCCGGGATGTGAGGGAGTGGTGTTGCCATGGGCACTGGTCAGTGGATCAGTAAATGCTAGAATCAAATTGTGCAATTTCTTAAGGATCAGCACAGCAAAAAGGTCAATCAGACCTTTGTTTAACCTTTTCCTGAATGATTTGAAACTGCGTAGGACCAAAGCATACCCAAAAAGAAAAATCTCTGTAGATTGTCCAAAAATATTGTAGTATATTGTCTTTGCCTGCAGGATTTATTTTATTTTTCAAGATGTTTTCTTCCCTGGATATTTTTTGCCGTGCACCCTTGTGATGATTCTAAGCAAGGCATGCTGTTTGCCTCCTTTCATTGGTGCATTGAATATATTTGCAGTCACGTTTTGATATCTTGAAAATTCATTCAAGAAAGATGAATCTAATGCGGGGGATTGATCTTAAAAAAATAGCGGAGAAGATGAACGGGGCATCCGGTGCAGAGCTCAAGGTACGTTATGCTTTGCACACAAATGAAATATGCATGTAATATATTCTTTACTACGCTTGGCCGTTGCTAGTTTACCTTACAATAATTATAGTATCTCCCTTGGGAACTTGAAGAATGATGTTTGCATATTGCTACCATTTAAAGAGTCTTATACGATGTTAGTCAGTTACTTGTAACATCACTGTAAGCTTTAGCTATGCAAACATAGCACCATTTCTTATCCTGGGTTTCCCTGTTGCATAGAGCTTCGACATGATAAGTAGAGTTTTTGTCTTCCTCCTCTAGAGGGAGGCGCTTCTGATGCCCGGGGGAGTTCTTTGGGGTCCATAGAGTGATAGTGATTTTACCACATGACGTGGTGGTTACAAGGTTAGATCGTAAAAACAATCTCTTATATAATTCAAGGTAAGACCGCATATAATAGATCTAAAATAGAATTATCCTTGGACTTGGTTCATAGCACAAATTTTGTCCGTTGTGTTATCCATTTACAATTTTTGCTCATTGCATCCTGGCTCCACGGTTGAGTCTTTATTAACCGCTGTTCAATTATGCTCTTAGGCGGTCTGCACAGAGGCTGGGATGTTCGCATTGAGAGAGAGGAGAGTCCACGTGACGCAAGAAGATTTCGAGATGGCTGTGGCGAAGGTTATGAAGAAGGAGACGGAGAAGAACATGTCACTGCGCAAGCTCTGGAAGTAGAAGCTCACTGATTTTCTCAATCGCTTGCCTTCTTTGAGCAGATCGATGGCGAGAAACAAGAAAAAAAATTCAAAAACAGTGAGTTTGGGTGATGGGTAAATTTCTAGCCGTCGGATTTGCCTTTTTTTATTTTAAGGATTTTTGTATGGTATTTCAATACTATTATGGCCCCTGAATCCATATGCCCGAATCAAATTTAACTGGAATTTGGAGAAATAATGTAATAGCTGAAGTTGAGACTGTATGACTGTTTGATTATATTGCCATTGTTGTTGTTTTGCAGTTCTATTCATGCTGCTACTTTCCTCTTTGGTTTGATGATCTTCTGTCTTTTTATTATCGTGAGGTTTAGGGAGAGATAGAAATTGGTATGTATAATATTTAATAAATTTGATTAAAATTTGGTTTGGGCAGATCATTGGTCGGAATTAAGTAAAAATTTATGACTGTTAAATTAGGTTGGATTGAACAATGTACAGTTATCTGGGTTAAAAATCATAATCATATTTGTCTATATTTAAAAATGGGTGGTTCGGGTTGGTTTATGAGATTTTTATTTTTGTA